>JAHBCN010026656.1:0-10544 GCA_019359885.1 Listronotus oregonensis | reverse complement strand
TTTTTTTGAAAAAAATACAAAATACGTCTTTTTTCTAGTGCCATTTCGGATCGTTTAAACCATCAACCATATTTTTAGGAGACTTGTAACTAATTTTCGCAGGAAATCAACTTCTCGACTAGACTAAACCGTTTTCGAGATATTCCGAAATGAATGCATGGCTTTCATACATTAAGTACAGATGTCGATAATGTTAATGATGCACAATTTGATTGTTAATATTTTGCTTTACAGACAAAAGAAATTTCTTTGTTTTTTTCAATTAGATAAAAGACACTTTATTAAATTCCTAAGAAAAGCAGTTTTAAAAATGAACCATTTTTTATTGAATACAAGGAAAGCCACAAATATTGCCCTGTTCATTCCTCATTAAGTAACTTTAAGTATTCCCATTAACGGACTTCTAAAGGGTTTTAAATTTAAAAAAAAAACATAACAAGAGAACAGAATAACCAAACAAGATCATTCTACTCATACTAGATGGAAATTATAAAACTTTCTAAATATTTATTGAACTTTACTTGAAGATTAAATTAAAACCACCCCAGCACAACCGTTTCAGTGTTCTTATCACAAAAATAAAAACAGTACCGCCACAACCGTGGGTACCCGGGTACCCAATGGTTCACTTTTCTCGCTAGTTCTTTACCGACTTATAAAAAAAGCAAAAAAGGAATAACCGCCAGTCGCGATGGACGATTACGGACTGTCTAGTGATCGAAAAAGGCGATATTGTTTGCCACTAAAAGCATATCACATTGAATTTATTTAAACTACTTTGCCTCTTTTGGCGTACTTGATTTTATTTCTTAAGGTCGTGTTTTTCCATTGTATTATTACATAGACGCTTAAATGGGTACTATTGTTGCAATCGTTTATTTTATAATAAAGAATAGTACTTAGGATATATTTTCTGTTAAAAATAGATTCCACCAGAAGCACTTATGTAAAATAAATGCCAAGTTCCTTTACTGGCATAGGTAAGGGAGGGAGGGGGCAGGAATGTTAAAAATATGTTAAGATTTACAAATTATCAGTCATTTGCTATAAAAAATATTATAATTTAAAATATTTAAAAAATTTAAATTATAATAAATATAAAAAAGTTCATATTAAATGGTCCAAATGATTCGTTTTTAGATAAAGGTGATTAAATTTTGTCTTTTATAGTTTATTTCACCTTTTCGAAAACTCGTGGAGATATTAAGATGAGTTTTTGTACACGCAAATATATAAATATAGGGCACATTTACATGTACAAAATTGTTTGTTGTTTAGAACTTATTTTTAGCAAAAAAAATTGTACGCCACTGGTTTTTCCAAAAATTAGTATTGCTCTCTTAAAGCCAGTTTAATTATGCTTAAAAAAAATCTCCTGGACTTTTTCGTTCTGACTTACCGTTTTCAAATAAAACTAAAAGGACACTTAGCTGTTTTATTTATAATTTTATTATTTTATTTGTACTAATTGTTCAGGAATAAATTTTTTTGATTTTAACCCTTTTAAATAGATGCTATAATGGCTTCCCTCTGCGTTAATGCATGCTTAAATCGCATTTGAATATTTCTTCGCCCTTCGACCTTCGAAATATTAAGGTCTCCGGCGGAAACAGTTAACGGATACGGATTAATAAATTAATTTTTATTTCGAAAACGGAAGTCAGCGGGAAACTCCAAGAAGGGACTTTTTAAGCAGAATTAAACTGGCTTTAAAAATTAATATAATTTTTGAAAACAGTGGCGTACAGTTTTCTTCTAAAAATAAGAACTTACAGGCATGAACGCCACTGATGTAAGTCCCTTAAAAAATAATTATGTACATGTAAATGTGACCTATAATAATACATTTGCGTGTAGCAAAACTTATCTCAATATCTCCACGGGTTTTCGAGAAATGTGAAATAAACTTTTAAAGGCGAAAAACTTTAAACACCCCGTATCATAAAAACAAAGCATTTCCGGACCATGTTTATATGAACTTTTTTTCAAATTTTTACATGTAAAATCTACCCCTAAATTTCTCACAACATTCTGTAACACCCTGTATATTAAAAGGATTTTAAAAAAACAGAAATTACACAGGTCACAAAAAAAGTGGTGTGTGCATAGGTAAGGGAGGGAGGGGGCAGGAATGCTTAAAAAATATGTTAAAATTTAAAATTTATTATCCGTCATATATTATAAAAAAATTAAATATCAAAAGGATTTGAAAAAACAGAAATTACACAGGTCACAAAAAAAGTGTTGTGTGGTGGTGGCTCAGGGGAGAAAATTGCAGCGTCCATGAAAATCACTCGAAAATCCTTACTCGGGGGTTTTTGTTATGCCAAATTCAATTTTGGCATTGAAAGTAGTATTTTCATAATTTGTGATTTTTCACTTTCTTCATTGCCTTTTCCCGCAGAACCACCCCCGAGCGCTCCCGGGTAATTCTTATGTCAGGATTGAATTCGGCATCCCCAAAAACTTTCGAGTAACGATTTTCGGCCAATTTTCATGGACGCTGCAATTTCCCCTCCAATCACCCCCGGACACCCCCGCAAAGCCACCCCCGAGCGCTCCCGGGTAATTATAATGCCAGAGTTGAATTCGGCATCCCCAAAAACCCCCGAGTGATGATTTTCGAGCGATTTTTCCGAGTTTTCAGTCCTTCTTATAATATTGCAAGTAATTATGCAATTGCAAAATGCATTTTTCCTACGAGCGTGCGAAAAAGTCCACTTTTCTGCACGCCGTGCGGAAAAGTAAAACTACTCTAAAATCTTACAGGTAAGCAAGATTTATATGTATTTTAGTAATTGTAGGCTATTTCATGCAATATACGAAGCCATTGCAAGTTTTAGTTTATTCTCTTTTTTGTTTGTTACTTCGTAATTTTCAATATTTCAACTAAAACCCAAAAAAAATAAAAAATTAATTACCCTGTATAATAATAATAAATGATTATGAAAAGTCAAGCAACAATATGTAATCTTGGTGATTTTAACACATGTCAGATTTTTTCTTCGTTTCCATATGAACAAGCAATTGCACAAATGAATTTCAATACAAACAAGCATTTTTAATGAAAAGGCGTCATAGTATCTTTTTTTAATTAAATAAAAATCCGCAAAAATAATTATTTAAAATAAGTAGTTCCGATGAGGAGCTACCAGATTCTATCCTGGATTCAGGATGCAGCAAAATCTCGTGAAAAATATGAGAATCAATATAGTCATTTCGGAAACTGGTGCTCCAGCAAGGGGACAAAAAGTATTAAAGAAGAAGTGTTCTTGGCCTATTTTGCGGATTTGCAAAAAACATATAAACCTAATACTTTATGGAGTAAGTACTCTATGTTAAAATGTGTCCTCAAAGTGAAAAGGAACCTTGATTTAAGTTCATATTTCAAGCTAACATCACTACTTAAACACCAAAACGTGGGATACCGGCCAAAAAATCAAAAACTTTCAGCAAAGAAGAAGTTTCAAGATTCATGAAAGAAGCACCTGATAATATTTACCTTCTAATAAAAGTTGCTACAATTTTTGGATTAGCCGGTGCTTGTAGGAGAGATGAACTTACAAAAATAATGATTGATGACATACAGGATAATGAAAATTTGATAGTGGTGAAAATTCCTGACCGTAAAAAGAACACTTCCAGAGTCTTTGTAGTGTCCGATGAAACAAATAACGGACTTTATCTGCAATTGTACCGTAAATATGCAAATTTGCGAAAACCACATACCCCACACAGACGTTTTTTTGTCCAGTATAAACAAGGAGCATGTAGTACGCAATGTGTGGGAATAAATTCAATAGGTAAAATGCCTTCAGAAATTGCTGCATACCTAAAATTAAAAAATCCAGAGGAGTACACTGGACATAGTTTTCGTCGATCCTCTGCGACTATGTTAGCGGATTCTGGAGAAGGAATTACCAATGTCAAGCGACTTGGGGGCTGGAAATCAACGGCTGTAGCTGAAAGCTACATTGATGAATCCACAAATCAGAAAAAGGATATGTCGAATAAAATATTGACCATGAACAACTCCCCTCCTGAGCTAAGTCAACCTTCATCAAGCCGTATAATAAGCGCTTCCATAAGCCACCCGCTAAATGAAATTACAGGTTCTGCAATTAATTTACAATATGCTAATAACTGTTCTTTTGTTGTAAATGTTATCAACAAATAATTCCCATTTATAAATATGTTGTAGTAGTTCTTTCAGATTAAACATAATTTAAAAAATAATCATTGCTTTAATATTGGTATTATCTGACGCTCGTAGGAAAAATTTTGTTCCTAACGCTTGCGCAAAGTGACTTTGCGCACTTGTTAGGAAAATAACTATTATACACCAGAATGCATTTACCGAAAAATGGCATAACCACACCATATAGACTTTTTTCCTTAGAGATTTCTGAACAAAATGCAGAAAACCGCATCTCAATATCTGTTGACCCTAAAAATTTCTTTATTTTGGTCGATTTTTAAATTTAAAAAAATCATTAATATCTGGAATTTCGCCTGTTTTCCATTTTTTTCTGTTTAACTCCCAATTTTGACTTTATATTTATTATTTCAATACTGCGATAGCCAGCCCCAGGGGTGGGTGGGAATCGAATCCCTTTGGAATCGGTTCCTTTTAAAGATCCGAAGGCTGGAATCGACTACTTTTTAAAAATAGACTCCGTGATCCGCATTCGTTATATTATTTTAAAATGATCCGAAATTTATTTCTTTTTGAAAGGATCCGATTCCAAAAGAAATCGATTCCTTATATTTCTAATTTGAGACAAATCGGTTTATAAATTCCAAAATCCGCCATTTTAAATACGTCATGTCAAATTTCCAAATTTTGGCCTAAGATTATTAATTTCCATATTTTGACCTAGCCCCCTTAAAAACCCTTATATCCTAAATCTGAAGCAAATACATTTGTAAATGCAAAAATCCATCATTTTGAATCTTTCATTGTAAATTTCACACTTGTTACCTAAGATTCCTAATAAGCATCACTTTGATTTTTGGAAATAAAGATAAAGAACTTTAAAACATCTGCCTATTAAAATCTTTAAATAAAGAAACACACCTAACATGTGATGTTTAATTAAAATATATTGATTTTCAGGTCCAGAAAAAAAAATTAAATAAAACATTTTTTTTTTCGTAACGAAATACTGTGGTATCCAAAAAAAAACATAAATTTTACTTGCATTTATTTTTATAAGTTTGAATTGCTCGATCTTAATATTTTTTTAATATGTTATCCTTGAGATAACCCTGATGAACTTTTAAATGAGACATTTTATTATTACTATTCAGGGTGTGTTACAAAAATATATTAAACATTTTAATACATTTCTATATTTCGCAAGCAGAGAAATTATTAAATGGTACTTGTAAAACTTCCTGTAAAATTACAATAAGATGTTCTATTTATAAGTTGCTTAAGGTTATCTCAAGAATCACATTTAAAAACCTTATGAAGATCTAGCATCGCAAGTTTTGGAATACAATAAAAAAAAATGTTTCATTTAAAGGTGTTTCATGTTGATCTCAGAAAAACATATTCAAATTTAAAGAATACTTACAATAAACTAATTTGGCTAAGAATTACAGCACTTTAAAATGAGGCTAAAATTATATTCCACGGTCCCGGTTTCGTGCTAAATTTTTTGAAGCTTGATTTATCATCTAGATCAGGGGTCTCCAAACTACGGCCCGAGAGCTAGCATACTTGAAAACTCCTTTTAGAGAACAAATAATTTTTATAGCAAATTAAATTTAGTTTACTGAAGTATTCTAATTTTATGTTGAATAATTATTAATATGACATCTACATTGATATGGTCATGGGCTAACTCCGCTAACTCATAACATTCTTGTAGGCTTATTGTTATTGTTTTTGTGATAAGTTGGATAAAGAAACACAGAATTGTAATGAGTAAAGACATGTATAATATGCAGAAAATTTAACTTCAGTATATAATAACTAACAAATTATTGAAATGAATCCAACTAACATTTTATACATTTTAAATAATCACATAACTTATAACAAACATAATGACATATGAAATACTAATGAGATTTATGTAATTGAGATTTTCCACTGACAATAGTTTGTCGTTGTGGACTAATTATACTTGTACCAATTATTAAAAGAGATTTAAGATGCTCATCAGTTAATTTCGATCTGTAAACATTTTTGTGTACTTCATTTTGGAGAAGGTTTTCTCACACAAATAAGTAGTACCATAAACAGAAAACAGACCACGAGCAAATTTATGCAAATTAACAAATTGTGTCAGTGGAAGACTCTTATAAAATTCCAACAAAGATGAGTTTTGATATTTGTTCTTAATTATATCACTGCATTGTTTCAATGTCAGTATCAAAAGGATTCTGAAAAATCTTAATTTGATTCGCAATGGCATCAAAGTCCGAGAAACGAGTATCAAAATTTATCTTCAAAGCACTCAAAGTTTCGATTGCAAAATCGATAGGAAACTCAGTCTCAGTAGTGTGGCTGAATATTTCACATGTTTTAAAATGTGAAAAACATTTACTTCGTAGTTGTGATTGAAACGGTCTCAATTTCTTCCGGAATGATTTGATATTAGTGTATAAATCAGGAAGATGCTGGTTTTCTCCTTGCAATCCCAAATTCAGTTCGTTCACATGTTTTGTCAAATCAACATAGAATGCTAACTTCCACAGCCATGCGTTGTTTTGTAATTCAGTAAGAGGGCGATGCTTTTCATTCAAAAAAATTTCGATCACTGCTCGAAGTTCAAAAAAGCGCTGAAGGACTTTCCCACAACTAAGCCAGCGTACGGCAGTATGATAAGGTAAGTCAGTTTCTCCAATCTCTTCAATAAATTGTCGGAATTGTCGGTGATTCAGCCCAAAAGATCTGATAAAATTAACAGTTGATATGACTGGTTTCAGAACGTCAGACATATCCAAACATTTTCCGCACAAAGACTGTTGATAAATGATACAATATAAGACTAATGGTTTTGAACCACCGTCATTTTCTACAGCATTTGACACAAGAGCGACCACTCCTGTATCTTTCCCACTCATGTTTTTGCCTCCATCAGTTGTAATACATTTCAAGTTTTTCCATCGAAGGTTCTTTTGATTAATGGCCATTACAACTCCTTTAAAAATATCTGTACCAGTAGTTGTGCCATGAATACTATACATATCAAGAAGTTGAAGATTGCTGCGATTTCAATCCGCGCTGCATAGCTTCGAATTTTTCTGTCCGCAAACTTCCTGTATATTTTGAGTAATTTTGAAAATGTTTTGTTTCATAATGACGTTTAATGTTATATTCTTTGAGAACGGCTATGCTTTCATTGCAAATCAAACATAGCGCCTTGTTACTGGACTCAATTACGAAATACTGAATGTTCCACTGATCTTTGAATTTTCTGCATTCACTATCAATTTTTCGTTTCTTTTCCATACTACTAATTCACACAAAAGTAACAATTCAAATCAAAATACTGTTATAAAGATGTCTTAAACTTAAACACGCACAAACACGTTTTAAGGAGGTATGCAATATTTTATTTAACAACAGTGTCATAGGAACTGACTTGTGGTTGCGCCACTGCCTTCATATATTCCAATTACTGCCATCTAGAAGTGAGTGGAAGACACCAGAACTTTCTCGAACCAACGAGATTATTCTGTACGTGCTATTAGCGCCATCTGTTAGCGATAGAAGAATATTTCCGCTTGTGTCCACCAGATGTGTCACGTTACTCCTCATGGCTCGTACTCTACGACTAATCTAGAAATTACAGATAATGACAGGAAAATTAATAATATGCAGTGTTGCCGTTTGCGGACTTTAGTCCGATTTGCAGCCTTTTTAAACGTTGTGTACTTTTTCGGACTTTTTTTTCATCAGTGGACTATTTCACTTCTTACCACCGGCAACAATGATAATATGGTTTTGGCCCTCGGAACTTACTGGAGTAATCAGTATGGCCCTAAGGCTGGAAAGTTTGGAGACCCCTGATCTAGATTATGTAATATCATTCGTATCGTAGTTACTATTTGTAAGTATAAAAACTAAAGATAATCCGGATTTGTAATCCGATAAAAAATGGGCGAATTGTGATAAAAATATTGGAAATAAAGAAAACAAATTTATATGTACAAAGCACCAGTATTGTTATTTAAAATTCGTAGGCGAAAAGTTTTAAAATTAAAACTTTTTTTTCTAATGTGAACGTGATATATCAGATCGACTGGTATATGGAATTTTTTGCCATAGTAAATACTAATAATTCTTTATATTTTTAAAATAAATAAGGGTGGCAGTCAAAAAACTTTAGATTTTTCTATTTTTAAGAAAACAAATCGAACTGAAGTCTATATTGTTAAAATATTAGGACTGTTTTCCAGAATTAGAGAATCTACATATGGTCCTTTTGAACAGCAAGGAACATACGGAAAGCTACTGGAAGCAAAAATTTAAAAAAATCTCCTAAATATGAACATAAGATTCATTTAATTTTCATAAGATAGCTGACGCTGGAGGCGATTTATTGACTGTAAAGCGCCATCGAGGTTGGCGCTCTTCGAGTGTAGCAGAGGGTTTCGAAGATTCCGTACAAAATAAAATTCAAATACCCAAAAAAATTATAAGTTCCAGCAACACAGACTTCTTCGGCAATTCCAATGTTACCATCAGAGAGATTGATATTATACATCAAAAAGAAAAATTAGTTTAAAAAAAAATAAAAATTGAAGGGATTAAAGGGTATAAAATTTTCTTTGGCCTAAACTTTAGGATCGGAACAAGATATCAAGATACGGTTTTCGCAAGCTTGTTTAGGCCTTATTTAGCTATTTTTTCATGAAAAAAAAAACATACCAATGCATTTAATTTTTTTGAGAAAATTAACCATTTCTGTCAAAATGTCGGAAAAAGCCCTCTAGCGGCGATATGTGAAACTAACAAAACTTCAGATATTGTAATATTTATAGCCCAAGAATAGCTCGTTTCAACTAACCCAAGTTTGTTAAAATCGGCTTAGCCGTTTCGAAGATACAGGGTGTTTTTTACGGAAATCTTTAAATACCCCCACCCCTATATTTTTAAAGATACAGCAAAAATTGTCAAACAAAAAAGGTTCAAATTATAATCGACTTTAAAAATCAGGTATTTTTTTATTAGGTTAATACAGCAAAATTCACAGAAACATCACTTTTTAGATTCAAGATTGCAGTTACGCCCCCTAGCGGCCATTTTAGAAACTTGAAAATAATTTCCAGCTATTTCTCTTGACCACTTTTACTAAAAATATAACGCTGTGCGATAAACATTTTCTGAGATACAGCCGGCGTCATTTCTTATTTGGACACCCGGTACATATCTGGAAGTAGGAACTTCACTTCAATTTCAGAAATTCTTTTGCTACTAACGGACTTTGTTTTTCTTAGATACGGAGAAATCCTTCACTTACAGATGGCTGGAGATACTTACCAACTGAAACGTTGTGTTTTTACGTAAATGAAGACAGGGAACACCCTCCAAATAAAAAAAAGACTTTTTTTCGATATTATTAACCTAAATCATATATTTATATATAAATATACAATAGTATTAGTACATATATATTTTACTTTTCTTAAGTGCACGAATATGAATTTATAAAATCAAGTAACGATTTCTTAAGATTATACAACATAAAAAATTATTACCATTGGATAATGGGGGTATTCTAAAAAGACGAAATTCTATTAATAATTTCCATAGAAAAATTATAAACATGTTTTATATTACTCTAAGTAATCAGAGACATGAAAAAAATATAGTATTTTTAATATTTTGTTTCGCAATAATTTAATTTATTTTATAAAGCTGACAATATAGAGTTATTATACAGTGAGGACCAAAAGTTAGGAATAAATTCGTTTAAAATTCAGGTAATTAATTTTGTTAAACACGCTGAAACACGTGTAGTGACTTACCCCATTAATTCAGTATGTCTCATTCGAAAGATATCAGATCATAAATATTTTTTAATAGAAGAGTCTTACCAAGAAAAAAAGTTCAAGACAGACATGTACCAAAATCTGTTATTGCTTTTTTTTCTGCTATTAAAACATTTCATAACGAAAATTACTAAGGTCTTGTTTTTTTAAAATACCCCAAAATTAGTCTGTCCCAACGACAGCAAACAAACTCTCATCTCTAAACATTTACTAATAATAACAATCTAAACTGTATGTACAAAGTTTTTTAAAAACCTGCCTGCACGAGAGAAAATAATGTTTTTACTAAGGGAATGGGTGACATTTTTGAATTTACCAATAATACAAAGATGTCACCGGTCCCTGACTATTTGCCGACTACGACAAATAGTTATCCAAATCAAAAGTCAGCCATTAAAAACTTTGTTATTGGTCCGAATAAAAAATTGTTTAACTAAGGAAGCTGCTCAAATTGCAATGTCGAGTCTGATCCCTAAAAAATCGAAATCAAAGTACGATTTGGCATATCAAAAATTCAATAATTGGCTTGACGA
>JAHBCN010026655.1:0-10516 GCA_019359885.1 Listronotus oregonensis | reverse complement strand
CATTTGAGGGGTGACATTTGACAGATAGTATTGGCCACGCCCTAAATAAGGGTCACACAAGATTCCTAAATATTTAATTACGTCAGATTTTTAAGATAATAAGCTCCACCGGTGGACGGTGGTTGGTGAACGAATCATCTACCTCTACTAATGATCTTACGCACTAGTGGGTAAAGTAACATTCCCACACTAGTGCGGTAAAGTGACACTTACCCCTTAAAATAGTGTTTGAACCTTAGTTACCGCGCGGTTGTAGATAAAATATATTTTTCCACAAATATGTTAAAAATTAATTTTTTTACCACTATCTAGATCCTTAAAAATGTTACTTTATAACACTAGTGCCTTAAAGTAACATTTTAAAGCACTAGTGTTAAAAGTGATATGTAAAGAAAGGTAAAGTCAACCTTTATTTATTTACTAAATTTATTTAATTGAAAATTTGGGGTTTCCAGAAAATCCAGCAAGCTCTATCCGCTTTTTATCTCTTTAAATGGATCAAGCAACCAATACTTTCTCCTACAATTTCTTCCATTTCAAGTTAATTTTAAAAAAATAGGTCTTTTCATCATTTTTTTTTTATGTGCGCATGCGTCAGTATCAGCCATTTTTTTCGTACTGTTTTTTGTAAACAAGCATGTTAAAGTGCCTGTAAACACATAATTAAAATAAAAATACTAAAGAAAGTATAGTTATTGAAGAAAAGAAATACGAAAATAAAGAAAAAAGTGCCTTAATTAGCAAATAAGTTTTTTTAATCGATTATTATTATGATATCAGCACAGCTTATATCAGTACGAAAAGGAACGACGAAGCGGTGTTATGGAGTATGTAAGAGTGATACATATAAATCATTTAAATACAATACATATTATTTTACATAAAAATATAACAATTGTATATATGTAGTAGGCCTAATTAGAAAAAATTTTTAAGATTTTTTTTGTATAGTAAAGAAGTAATGATGCCAACCTCTCAATCAGCTCACTTTTTTCCTTTTTTTAAGGCGCCCCTGACATTTTAGCCACATTTTTAATTGCGTACAATTATGGGCTTCAACTGAATTATAAATCAGTGATTAATTGGGGGGATAATACTGATTCCCAGCCATTGTCGATCAAAACAGTACGAAACTTTGAATTGCCGCTATTTCAACATGGCGACTGCGCTTGCGCTTGTCACATGATGAAAAAGCCTATTAAAACGAGCTAAAACTGACACGATGTATTTAATTTGAAGTAAACATGCCATTATCAACCACCATCAACAAAAGCTGTTAGAATTCATTAATAAATGCCAATTTAATAATTTTTATAAGCGATGCTATGTAAAATTATATTTCCAATTTTTTTACTAATTTAATTTTTAACGATTATTGGGTTTGTAAAAAAATATTGTATGGTATTTGTTTAAAAAGGGGTTTGGGGGTCTGTAAGCTTTGTGCCATAAAAATGTACTTTAACACTTATATCATAAATAACTTTTTTTTGCCTATTTTTTAATTAAAAAAAATTTACAATCCGGCACTGTCTAAATGTTTATTTAAGTCTATCGCCTTTTTTGTTTCAAAAAAAACGGGGACAGAGATACACCGAATTGAAAAGGTTATTCAGTTTTATACTGTATTTTATTTGTTAACCTGAACCAGTGTAATTTGATGCTATCCTATATTTCAGTACAGTATATAAAAAAAACACAAATTTACACTGGATTAGTGAACTACTAATTTTGAAATACTATTTTATATTTTAATTATTGTAAGTTTTTGTAGTTAATAAATAACATTATTTAGTTATAATTTATTATTTGTTCGTTTTTGTTAGTTCTAACGGGCTTGGTTATTATAAAAACATAAAATTAACTTCTAATTAATCAGCTAAGCAAGGGTGACTACCCTCATTAAGTTTGGTTGGGCTTAGTTAGTTTTCTCCTAATATTTATTGTAAAACTGTAATCGAATTTGCTTGCTTAATTTCACGAATTTAAAATTTTGCCAAATACTTCATATTTTACATCGTACAATTTACGTTTTCCTTTGTGACCACTTTTAGGTAATAAATTTAAAATTTCGTGTTTTTTAATGTTTTCCATTTATAATAAGTATTTTATATTCCCTACCCCTCATCATTCTTCCAAACATATATACAGGGTGTCCAATTTTCAACACTTTTGTGGGATATTTCCGTTATTAACAAAGATAGAAGGATAAAGTTTTCGCGACACTGTGCTACTTTTTCACCAAACGAAAGATTCCGCTGTCAAGTTTATCATGGCTGTCTTAGTTTTTGAACTACAGGGTGAAATTAAAATTCCTGCATTTTTAGGCATAGCTTCTATCTACGTTGTGCGTTAACTTATCAAAAAGGTAAAAACTGCTTTTAATAGAGTTGAAAAAAACCGACAGCCATGACAAATTTGACCCCGGGGAACTTTTTTTTGGGAAAAGTAGCACTGTGTCGCAAAAAACCCCTCCTTCTATCTTTGCTAATAACGGAAATATGATAGTAAAAATGAACATATTAACCCTTTTTTAAAAAAATGATATCAATTGAATTGTTTTAAAAAAAAAGGGTAGGTGGTATTCGACAAAGGAAATAAGCAAAAAAAACTTCAAAAAACAATGAAATCAAATACCAAAATGTTTTTACCCGCAAATCCCACACGTATCTGCTGATGAAAGTTAATTTGAAAAGTTTTTACCCTTTGAAAGAATTCCAATGAAATCAATGCTCTCAGACGAAATACCCCGACAAGAAATCCCTAGATTAAAGCTGTTTCTCTATCTAGAAAACTTTAAACGTCCGTCAGGTAAATTTAAAAAACCAATGGGGGAACGTGCAACGTGTGGAATCGGGGAAATTGATCCTACAATAGAGCTACGTTCTGTTTTTTTTTCCTTTTTATGATTACTGATTACATGACTTAAAGAAAAAATTACACTAACCAAAAATTTTTTAAGGGTTTTTTTTATGGATCCCAAAAAAAGTAGCTTTATTGAATTATGTTTTACTAAAATAGATCCAAAAATTTTTAAAAAAAAATTATCTGAATAAAAATAACACCATATAAATTTTTTAATAGAATTTGTTGTATATGTCACCGATCAAACTAAATTTCGGGCACCAGTTTCTACAAAACTATAACTTTTAAAAAAAGATTAGTCCCCCCTTAATAGTAAAAATAAGAATTTTAAGTTTAAAAAATTAATTTAAAAATTACCTTATTTGTACTTTTTGTTTTTAAAAATAAAATTTTTTGTAAGTTTAGATTTCCTTGGGGAAAACTTTTTTAAAAAGGGGGCCCCTTTTGGGTTTAGGCCCGGTACCCCCGAACCTGAGCCGAAGTGGTGTCTTTTCCGGGGAAAAATTTTAAGGCTAGTAATTCCAATAAAAAAATACTAAAACATAAGTCCGCCAAAAAAACTATAGAACACATTTAAAATATTTAATTTTTATTTAACTAACCAGAACTAACCACAACTAATTACAGTGTTTATTTTGTCTCTTGCACTGATTTAATTTTTTTTGCCTAAGCCAAAGAATTTAGGGGGCCCAAATAGCATATCCTGGGCTAAACTAGCATTTAGAAAGCGTAGGATAAGCCGATCTGGCCTGTGACAAAAAAGGGTTTTGGGCCCAAAATCGCTTTTTTTGGGCCGCAATATATACATCATTTACCAATTTGAAATGAAATTTATAAACATCAATCCTAATTTTTTTGGGTTTCATTGGGCATTTTTCTTCTTACTACTTAACTATAATTTCAACCACCAACTGATCACTTCTTTTTCGTTTTTTGATTATCTTTTATAAACAACTTCTGGCTTCTTTTAGAGAAGAGTCTAACACCAATCCTTCAACACTGCGGCTTTCTACCCTTTTTGGATTTTTTTTTCCATATTTGAAATATTCTGATGGAATCTTTCACAATGTTTGTCGGTAATGTATGGAGACATCCATACTCTAAAAAGTATTTTAATGGAAATATCTGAAAAGTATTCCAAGTGGAAATATAGAAAATGTATTTTTAAAGACCTGTTTTTTCATAAGCTTATAAGAATGCCTATTTTTACTAAGAAATGGTTTTCAACGATTTTAAAGGCTTCCCATGCCTCTTTTTTCTATCCTTTAGGTATTGCATCCAATTGAGAATCTTTGAAAAACATTTTTGTACAAGAATTCCTTCACAGTTCTTACATACTCCTGCAAGGTTTTTTATTTTTAGCCCAAGAATTGCCTTTGTGGACATAATTTCCTTAGTAATGATCTGTTTTAGCTTGGTTATCCACCCGCAAAAAAAAACCCAAAATTACTTTTTTTTATTCTAACCGCATATCATATAAAATAGCTACCACTTTCAGCAAAAAGGGTTCCCCGGGTTTATCTAGTATGTTCTGTGATATAAATAATATAATTAATAGAAAGAAAGGAATTTGTTTTCCCGTGTGTAGAAATACCGCTTTAAAACCTAATTTTGGGGAGTTTATAAAAAGTTACCATTCCTTAGGGGTATATTTTAATTTAAGCCTTTATTGGACTTTTTTAAATAACGGGGGTACTACCAAGCCAAAATTTTTTATTAAAAATGCCAGAAGTCGCTCTTGTCTATAAATAGACATTTTCACTTTGTTCTCAAGCAAATTCCATTATTATAACAGGTATGTACACACCGAAAAAAAAACAAGAACAAACATCAGGGGAAAAACCTTTTTTTTTGGGAGAAGAAAAAACCAACAAACATTTGTTTGTTCTTTTTCATACATGTTCGAGTAGACGTCGGTACATCAAGAGGTATGTACACACCGAAAAAAAAACAAGAACAAACATCAGCAATCAAAGTTTTTTTCAGTGAAAAGGGGTTAAAAAAAGGGAACAAACGTTTTTTGTTCTTGTTCGCACATGTTCCAGGGGGCCTTTGGTATATCAAAGGGTTTTTTTGTTTTTATGGTCATTCATAACTATTCCAACTAGTCAAACAAGAGTAAAAACATTTGGTTGCGCTTACAGAAAAGGAAAATAAACCAAAACACATACAAAGAAAGTGAACAAGAACGAATTTTTGTTTTTGTTTGTTTTTTCGGTGTGTACATACCTAAAGAGAAATAAAGTTTGTTCGTCGTGATCCATAACTTTTCCAACTGGTCAAACGGGAGGGAACAAATATTTGATTGCGATATGTGGACAAAATAACGCGAACAATAAACAAAGAACACATACAAACAAGGTGAACAAGAACGAATGTTTGTTCTTGTTTGTTTTTTGGTGTGTACATATCTTTTTTTAGATGCTCACAATTCTGCCTTTTCTTTTAACAAATCTAGGTTGCTTAAGGGGGCACTCAATGCAGTTTGTGTAATAGGCCTTAACCTAAACAACGCTTGTGTCAAATATTTTTAATACGAAATTTTATAACTACTTTGGGGAACGGATGAGTCCCAAAAAAATATTTACCTCAATTTTTTTACGATTCTTTTTAAAATTTCCCCTACTGATGATATAAAAGCATGTTGCCATAGGGCAACCTGGTACCATATTGTTGTAACCGAAATGATCTAAAAATTTGCAAGAAATTTTTTATTTTCCAACAGGCAATTTTTTTTTTTAATTTCCTTATTGAAATACAAATAAAAAAATTTAACGATAAAGTCAATATTTTTGGAAATATGAGTACTTTTGACCCATTAAAAATACATAAAAAAAGAATAAAATATAAAAAATATTATTTTTTTATACCTTATACAATAGTCAACAAATTTCTTAATAAAGATTTGAAAAAAAAAATATTTATACCTGTTTTTTGATTGTTTATTATTTGTAATCCATAACTTTTGTAAAATTGATTTCAGGAAAAAAATTTGTTAAAAATATTGTAGATAATTTAACTAATAATAACATTGCTTTAAAATTTTTATAAATTTTGTATTTAAATAAAATAAACAATATACGTTTTTCACTTTTGCATCCGAAAAAATTCTGTTATCGCCAAAACCGGTATACACTTTTGGTTAATTTTCCAATAGTCGTATAAGTCAATTTTCTTTTTTGCGGTTGGACCCTTTTTCGGGGGATCGTGCTGCATACAAGACGGTAAACAGATTTGGATTCAGATACAAAGGAAAGTTAACGGGTTGGTTTTGGGGTTAAAATTTTCATTTTTTGTTTTTGTGGTTTTTTTGTTTATTTGGTTTTCTTCAGATTTGTTTTTTAAAATTTTAAAAATTAGGTGTGGTTTTTTTTTTCTTAATGGGACTTTTGAATGTGACATTTCAAATATTTGACACCGTCTCAATGCAACTTAGGTTAAAAGGGCTTAAAATTTTAAAACCCCGGGGAAAAGGTGTAAAAGAGGTAAAACTAAACACAAATGGAATGGGGTTAATGATTGGGTGACAATTTTTTAACGGCTGAAGAAAAAAGATCATATTTTTATTCAAAATTTTATCGATAAAAGGGGGTTATTTTAAAGTTAAATTATTGTGGATAAACGACTTGGTTAAAAAATTTTGGGGTTAAAGGTTTTGGGTCAGATGAACCTAATGATTAACTTTTAGACATAAACGTACTCAATTTTTTAGGAAAGAGTTAATACAGCATACATGTTAGTCAGAGAAACGGCGATACTTAAAGGTAAGGGACGCATACTTGTTAGCGCGCGTAATAAACAACCAAAAAACAGATAAAAACAATGTTTTTGTTTTCAACTTTTTTAGAGATAATTTTAAATTTATAGGAATAAAAAAATTTAAAAAAATTTATATATATATATATATATATATATATATATATATATATATATATATATATATATTTTTTATATATTTTTTATTCAAAGTACCCAATTTTGAGATTTAAAATTATATCTCAAAATAATTAACGATATCGTAAAAGGTTCTGGGGTTTTTTAAATTGTTTTTACTAAAAAAAAAAAATAATTGCCCGATTAAAAATACAATTGTTTTAAAACCCTTTCGGTTTAAACAAGGGCAAGGGTTTCCCCATGGCAACATGCATTTATAGATCCCGGGAAATTAAAGAGGGTAAAAAAATTTAGGGTAAAAAGGGTATTGAAAATTCTTTTAGACTAAACGAGTTATTAAATTCGGGGAAAGTTTTTTTTTAAAACCCCCCAAAAAAATAAAAATTTAAAAAGGGTCACAAGAAATTTTTCGAAAATAAAATTTTTAATAAATTAAAATATTTGAAAAGAAACCTTTTATTTAAAATTAAAAAATTATTAAAAAATTTTTTTTTTTAAAAAAAAAAAAAAATTGAGGTTGGGTTAAAGGTTAAAAAAGTTTTAAAACAAAAAAAAATTTTTGTTAAAAATGGTTTGGCCCAAAAATATCGATTTTAAATTTTTTGGGAATTGGACAGGGGGTTTTTCCAATTTTAACAAAAACTTGGAAAAAAGCAGATTTCCCAAAAAACCAAAAAAAAAAATTTGGCCGGCCCCGTCCCCCAAAAAAATTTTTAAAATTTAAAAATTAAAAAAATTTTTTTTAAAAAAAAATAAGTTTTTTTTTCAAAAAGAAAAAATTTTGGGAAAAATTTAATTTTTGGGGCCCTTTTTTTTATTTTTTAAAAGAAAAAAATTTTTTTTAAAAGCCTTTTTAAAAAATTTTAAACCTTGAAATTTATTAAATATTAAATTTTAAATTTTATATTTATTTTTAAATTTTTATTTTTATAATTTTTTAAAAAAATATTTTATTTTTAAAATTTTCGCATAGTTAGCTCTGGCGGTTTTAAGAACGTAGCATAATATAATTATAAATTTTCTTTTAATTCATGGAGTACTATTTCATATCCCCTTTTCCCCAAATTTTCTAAATTAAAAGAAAAAAAAGTTTGGGAACATAGCTAAATTTTTTGGGGTTTAGTGGCTGGAAGAAAATATTTACAATCTGGTTTTCCTTTAATATTAATGTTTACTGAGGAGTTCATGGAAGTACGTGATGTACAGGCTCCTTGGTGACTGTGTAAGATTTATTAACCCCGGGAGAATTACCAATTTCGTTTAAAAGTTGTCTAAAAAAAATTTAAAAAAGACAAGAAAGACATTTATTGCAATCAGCTTCATAAAAAAATTTTTAATGATCCCACCCAGTTGTCTATTTTATAGGTTGAATAGACGTATTTTTTTTGGGTCTTCAGGTCATTTGGTTTTAGCGTTGACAAAGGGAGAAGTAGATGTTAAAATAGTTTTAAGAGTTTCTAAACAAAATTAGCTGTCATTCACGTGCTACTTTTCTGGTTTTCAGTTTGTCGTTTGAATAAAACTTCAGGGGTTTTTTTTAAATCTCTGTTGGTAATTTTAAATGACCATCCTTAACGGCTGCTCTTGGGCTCCAACATTTTATAACCTTAAGTGACAAAGGGAAAGGGAAACCTGTACTTATGGGGGGATTCTAGAAGAGGATGAATTTTAGGTGATTTTGGAAGACCGTAAAAAAAGGGAATTAATATTATTGCTATCAATTTTTTTGAGTTATTTATTAACATTAAAAAAAAACAGTAGGTGATAAATTGGGGGGTAAAAATTTCCGGGCCATGCCCAGAATCCAATCCCCCTAGCAAAAAATTAAAAATAAGATTATCAATGAAGAGTAATGTCGCAAATCTGAACTCAAAAAAATTAAAAAAAAAAATTTCAAAATGGTGGCTGCCTGAAATTTTTTTTTATTTTTTTGACTTTTTTAAAAAAATAAAAATGGAAAAAAAAAGGGGTGCGGATGCTGACTTAAAAAGTTTATAAAAAGACTCTCAAAAAATTTTAAGTAATTCGGTCCAGTAGAACTTGAGAACTCGTGGGCATGGTCACGGGCCAATTTTTTGAGCGCCTCCACTTCATCAGCTAGCATTTTAATTTTTTAATTTTCAACTTTTTTTAATTTTTATTTTTTTTCTGTATTTTTGTAATGGTAATATTATAACTCATAAAAAAATGGATAGTAAAAATATTAATTGGCTTTTTTTTACGGCACCTCTAAATAATTTCAGTTGTGTTAAAATACTTACATTTTTATTCTTTTTCCTTGTCGGTTAGGCCTGTTTTTGGTCCTGTCCAACGAGTTTTTTTAAAGTTTATCACATTTGTGGTTTAACATTTAAAGGGTTTGTTTTGTACTTTATTTTAATATACAATATGCCTTTGAGTGTAAATACTGGGTCATGTTCGTCAGCTTAGTGACTATGAGAGGGAGCGAACTGTGGGTTTACGTGGGTAGATTTGTCAATTAAAAAAAATTTGGAGAAGAAAAACCCGATCTTTTGCATTTTTTTTTTAATGTAGCCGACGATACAGAGCTAAAGGGGATTGGGAATTTGTAGGGAAACAACTGATGTCTTGATCTGCGACTGGGTGTTTTACCTAAGAATTTTTTTGTTGACTTGAGCGATTCATTTTTTTAAAAAAACCTAAAGAAAGCGTGCAGTGATCGGAAAAAAAACTTTTTTTTTATTTTTGGGCCCAAAAGGGGAAATTATGGGTCGAGCAATGGTAAAAGGGGGAAACGGTGGGGGTTTTAAAAAAATAATCCCTTTTGATACGAAGAGACATGTTTATCACACCATAATTTGGATGGGATATAGTGGCAGGAGAGTTTAAACTTTTTTTGAAATAAGAAGATAGCTTTTTGGGAATTTTAATAGAAGTGAAATTATATAACCATGTATTTCGGGGCCAAAAACCCCCTAAATAAACAGATGAAATTAGCGGTGTGACCATTTCCAATTAGAATAACATGTGTACCCCCTTGGGGACCCAGAGTGTTTAATTAATTTTAAATTGTAACTTTAAATAATAATTATATTATAAAAAATTTTTAATAAATAAAATAAAATTAATATATTTATATATTTATATATATATATATATATATATATATATATAATATTATTTAATATTTAAATTAATTTAAAAATTTTTATATTTTATATATATATATATATATATATATATATATATATATATATATATATATATATATATATATATATATATTATATAATAAATTAATTAAATTTAAAATATTAAATAATTTAAAAAATTAATTTAAAATTAATAATATTTTAAAATTTTAAATTTAAAAATTTTTAAAAAAATTTTATAAAAATTAAAATTTAAAAATTGGAAAAAAAAGGGAACCCCAATTTTAAAACCGCGACAGATGCCATTAAAAGCAAATTCAAACACTTACTGGTTAAAAATTTTGCACTGTAAAAATCTGGCCAATTTGGGGAATCCCGCCTTTCCTAAAATTCATGCTTAAGAAGGGAAAAGGGAAATTGCTGGGGCAGTACGCCCCCAATTACAGGCAGTTGTTTGACAACCCCGTATAAAGTGGTAATAATACTTTTTTGGGCCAGTTTTTTTCAGTTGAGACCCGGGTAGTTTAATTTTAACAGGAGGCAGTACTTTTCTCATTATTTGGTTTTTTTAGATGTTTTTTCAAAAGTCAATATTTCAAAACTTCCGGATATCCCCAAAAACCTTAATTCCAAAGGATCCCCATTTT
>JAHBCN010026654.1:0-10530 GCA_019359885.1 Listronotus oregonensis | reverse complement strand
GGAGTCAGTCTTCCTTCTTCCTCTTCGTTCTTTTTCTTTTTCTTTATCATGAAATTTAAAAAAAAAGATGATGGCATTCACGAAAGTAAAGTATTCAGGGGGTAAAATACCCCTCCGGTCGGATCTCCGGGTGAGGGTTGCATTTGGGGGCCACCATCGAAATGTCTGATATCATTTACTAACATATGTGAGCTAACCTACAACGTAAACTTTGTTCACCCTTTTCCTTAATCTTCTAAATCCCACATACATGGCGGTGTATCTGCTTACTTTCGCAACGAGCTTGTGCTAGAGTATCTAAACTCAAATCAGGTAGACTTAATATTCTTTTGCTTAAACCTACCTTTAGATTTTCTACTAAATTCATCCGCTGTATATACCGGTCACCATCTGACACACCGAGTTCTTTGACTTTCTTTTAATAAAGATTAACACTATTATTTTCCAGTTTTCATTGGCCGAAGTAATCGTTCTCGGGGATTTTAATGTTTTCAATAAGGACTGGTTAGGTTCTACAAACACTGACACACAAGGCAGAGCAGCCGAAAACTTCGCAAACAGTAATTCGCTCACCAAACTAATTAAAGAACCTTCCTCCTTTCCTAAAGTTCCCATCCATAAATCTAACTCCCTGGATCTTTTTCTTACTTTCAACCCTAAACTCTATCAAATATCAGTAACAGTCCCCTTGGTTGCTTAGATCAGGGCTTGGTCACTGTATCATACTCTATACATTCGGAAGCAACTAAATGTATACCTTCATGCACTGTCTGCAACTACAACTCGGCCGACTGGGATGGTTTAAGAAATTTGTTTGTTACGCACCCTTGGGATCCTTCCTGCTTTTTCACTTACGATCCCGTCAAAATGTGCCAACAACTTACCAAAACAATTTTAACTGGGCATTGAGACCTATATTCCTCATACCTAAAAGAACTCCAAAACTTTAAATCACAAACCGTGGTTTTCTAAATCCTGTAACAAACCGGATTTTCAAAAATCCAAGCCCACAAAGAGTTTCTTTTAAACCCTAGTCCCGAAAACCGACAGGCTAGCATCCAAGCAAGAAATCAGTATAATTAAACTATTTCAAAAACCAAAGACAACACAATCGGATAAACGATAAAGTCCTGGCTTGCTTGAATGGCAGTAAATCCTTCTGATCCAGGGTTGCCACCTGTCTCGATTTTGCCGGGACAGTCCCGATTTTGAATCAATTGTCCCGCGTCCCGACGGCCTATCCATTTTGTCCCGATTTTTGATAATTACAAAATATTTCAACTAGTTCCCACTATACAAAATTTTATCAAATGTGGCAAAAAGCCTACAAACAAGAATAAATGAATTTTTTTTGGATCCCATTTGCGTACTCCGCAACACCGTGCACAAAATACGGTTTGTGAAGAATGCACAACAGATTTCAAAGAATTTTACAAAAATACGCTGGATTATCTTCAGTCCCATTTTGATTTCGATGAATCGAATCCTTTGAAGAAATTGGAGCCATTGTCGCTTGAAAGGAATTTAAATTTTACCGAACTAAGTGATGCTGCTTCAATTATGGGATTTGATTCCCAAGAAGGATTTTCGATAGATGAGTTGCTTGAAGACTACAGTGTGGTGAAGAATGTGCTAACACAGGTCGATCAAAAGTAAAGCGTTGACAAAAAATGGATACAAATATTTAAAGCCGCAAAAGTTAAACCCATTATTTAGCGTTGTATCTCGTGCGTTGACCATACCTCTGTCAAATGCCTATGTTGAGTGAGTATTTTCGCTAATGACTATGAAATGGTCAAATATCAGAAACCGTTTCTCAGTAGAATTAATAAGAGCTAAATTGTTAATTTCGCGTAACATAGGCATGTCTTGTTCGGAATTCATAAGTAAATATAAAAATGATGTCGACTTATTGAAAGCGTAGCATTAATACACATGGAAAAAAATAATTTTATGAAAAATAAATACCTACACATAAGAACACAAAATACCTAGTTTTATTTTCTATCGTCTGTCTCATGGGTCATATTGTTGGACCAAACTCTGAACTAGTCCGAACGTTTTTGATAATCGCCCGATTGTCCCGATTTTTTTCCCGATAAGGTGGCAACCCTGTTCTGATCCTTTGCCAAAAACATTAGTCAAAAGTTTTGCACAAAGTGTTTTCCACCCCTAACCTTTGAAGATGAAATTGTTTCTACCTCTAAAGGAAAAGCCGAACTATTTGCCCAACAAATTGCTGCCAATTCTACTCTCGATCCTCCCGTTAATCTTTTTCTTTCAACAGTTGCCTCTGTTTCTCATTAAATGTCCGATATCATTTTAAAAGTCAAACACAGTAAGCGTATCCTTTCTTTCCTAAATACCAAAAAATCATCTGGGCCGGATGACATACCAGCAATCGTCTTATAAAAATGTGCTTTTGAGCATGCACCCATCTCAAGTCGTCTCTTTCAAATCTCTTATGACTTATGACTTATGGCATTTTTCCGGAGAGTTGGAAAGCTGCACGTGTGCAACCTGTCCCCAAGAAAGGATTCAACACTTTCTCTTCCAACTATGATTTCTTCTCTTGTTGTTTGTAAAGTAATGGAAAAATTTATTAATTCCCAAATCTTAAAATATTTGGAGAAATACAAAATTTTACATGACAAACAGTATGAATTCCGTTTCAGAAGATCAACATCTGATCTTTTTTCCTTTGTCTTACACAACTGGAACAAGTCCCTTGATTTTTCTGGTGAATCGTTTCTTTTGACATATTCAAAGCTTTGGATCAGGTCAAGCATGATCGGCTTCTTATTAAACTTTTCCCCTACGGCCTTCCATCTAAGCTTTGTTCTTGGTTTAATCGAAGTATATCAGTTATTGTAGATGGCCATTCTTCCAATTTCTACCAAATTAATAATTGGGTGCCCTAGGGCTTAGTTCTGGCATTGACTCTGTTTTTTCTTCACATCAACGATCTTTTCATCTTTATTATTAATCCTATCAATAGTTTTACTGACGATAGTACCCTTCACTCTAATATTCAGTTTTTTAAGCCACCCTGTAATTCTGATTAGGAAAACAGCGCAGGTCAATGCAGATCTCTTTCACCAGACCTGAAACTAATCTTGGATTGGGGCGCCAAAAATCTTGTCCAGTTTAATGCCTCCATATTCATGTTCGCTATCGCGAAAAAAGTCCTCCAATGCTCATCCATCACATATAAACGGACAAGTTCTGCAGAACAAAGAATCGTTTTATCTTGTGGGTGAGAATAACCTTAACTGGCACAAACACAATACATCCATAAGTGTTTATAAAAAAATACTACCCTAACCATCGCCATCCCGTGTCGAACGACAAAACTTATTGACAACCTTTATTTCAAAACAGCAACACTGAACATTTAAAAATAATTTCTTAAAAAAATACTATAAAAATTTTAATACAAAATGAAGACGTGCTTTTTTTATAGATTCCAAGTTGAATTTAACACAGCTTTACGAGGAGCAGGAAAAGAGTTCCTGACAAATAGACAACCGACAATAGATATACCAGAAGGATGCTACGATACCATAGATGGTTTTTATGTACCATCTGTAAAATGCATTTATAGATATGACGAGGAAGCACTTGATAGGTACGTGATATAGCTGATTTGACGTAATAATTTTCTGTTGGCAACCTGGATTTTTCTACATTGGTAGATTTAGATATTTCGAACAGCTCTTGCAATTTTTATTTTACGCAGTTGTCAGTAATGCCATTAGTACACCGTGTGATGAGGGAATCCATGTAAGAGTAAATTATATTCTGATTTACAAAGACATTGTTCTAATTGGGGAGGTTTCTATTAAAGCGGTTATTTGCTCTCCTTAGAGCATAATTTATTTTCCTACGAGCGTGCGGAAAAGTAAAACTACTCTAAAATTTTACAGGTAAGCAAGATTTATATGTATTTTAGTAATTGTATGCTATTTCATGCAATATCGAAGCCATTGCAAGTTTTAGTTTATTTCTTTTTTTTTTTGTTACTTCGTAATTTTCAATATTTCAACTAAAACACAAAAAAAAATTTTTTTAAATTTCCTTCAAATAATAATAAATGATTATACAAGTCAACAACAATATTTATGTAATCTTGATGATTTTAACACATGTCAGATTTTTTCTTCGTTTCCATTTGAACAAGCAATTGCACAAATGAATTTCAATAGGAACAAGCATTTTTAATGAAAAGGCGTCATAGTAACTTTTTTTAATTAAATAAAAATCTGACAAAAATAATTATTTAAAATGATAAGTTCCGATGGGGAGCTACCAGATTCTATCCTGGATGCAGCAAATACCGTAAGTTTGAATTTATTACCAGCAAAATCTCGTGAAAAATATGAGAATCAATATAGTCATTTCGAAAACTGGTGCTCCAGCAAGACGACAAAAAGTATTAAAGAAGAAGTGTTCTTGGCCTTTTTGCGGATTTGAAAACATAAAAACCTAATATTTTTATGGAGTAAGTACTCTATGTTAAATGTGTCCTCAAAGTGAAAAGAATTGTTTAAGTTCATATTTCAAGCTAACATCACTACTTAAACACCAAAACGTGGGATAATGGCCAAAAAATCAAAAGCTTTTAGAAAAGAAGAAGTTTCAAGATTCATGAACCCTGATAATATTTACCTTTTAATAAAAGTTGCTACAATTTTGGATTGCGGTGCTTGTAGGAGAGATGAACTTACAAAAATAATGATTGATGACATACAGGATAATGAAAATTTGATAGTGGTGAAAATTCCTGACAGTAAAATAACACTTCCAGAATCTATGTAGTGTCCGATGAAACAAATAACGGACTTTATCTGCAATTGTCGTAAATATGCAAGTTTGCGAAAACCACATACCCCACACAGACGTTTTTTTGTCCAGTATAAACAAGGAGCATGCAGTACGCAATGTGGGAATAAATTCAATGGTAAAATGCCTTCAGAAATTGCTGCATACCTAAAATTAAAAATCCAGAAGAGTACACTGGACATAGTTTTCGTCGATCCTCTGCGACTATGTTAGCGGATTTTGGAGAAGAATTCCCAATGTCAAGCGACGGGGTGGAAATCAACGGCTGTACTGAGAGCTACATTGATGAATCTACAAATCAGAAAAAGGATATGTCGAATAAAATATTGACCATGAACAACTTCCTCCTGAGCAAAGGTCAACCTTCATCAAGCCATACAATAAGCGCTTCCATAAGCCACCCGCTAAATGAAATTACAGGTTCTGCAATTAATTTACAATATGCTAATAACTGTTCTTTTGTTGTAAATGTTATTAACAAAAATTTCCATTTATAAATATGTTGTAGTAGTTCTTTCAGATTAAACATAATTTAAAAAAATCATTGCTTTTATATTGGGATTATCTGGGCGCTCGTAGGAAAAATTTTGTTCCTAACGCTTGCGAAAAGTGACTTTTCCGCACTTGACTGCTTGGAAAAGTATCACTTGCGCACTTGTTAGGAAAATAACTATTTTGCGACAACCAGTTTAACCGGAAATAACTAGCGCACATGGTGGCAAAATTTAGCATTACTTTGTGGGACAAATTGAATTTTATACTGCATGCTGTAGTGATTATAAATTAATAATTAAAATAAAAAATGTTAAACAAACCATCTTGGCTAAAGAAATAGATAAATTTATATCATAATAAATATACAGTGTGTACCTAATGTATGGAACAAATTCATTATTTTCTTAAGCAAAAAAAAATTTTAAACCGGTAAAAATTTTTCTTTTTTCTAAAAAAAAAAAATTTAAAAATTTTTTTTTTTAAATTGGGTTTTTTTTGGGAGGGTTTTTTTAATTTTTTTTAAGGAATTTTTTTAAATAATAAAATTATTTTTAAAAATTTTTTAAAAAAAAAATTTAAAAAACTTATTTTTAAAAAAAAAAAAAATTTTAAAAAAAAAATTTTTAAAATTTTAAAAAAAAATTTTTTAAAAAATTAAAAATTTTTTTAAATTTCCCTTTTTAGGAAAAAAAAGGGAATTTGGAAAAAAAAAAAGTTTAATTTTTTTTTTTAATTTTTTTTTTTTTTTAATTTTTTTAAGGGGAAAAAAAAATTTTAAATTTTTTTAGGTTTTTTTAAAAAAATTTTTTTTAAAAAAATTTTAAAAAATTTTTTTACCCAAAAAAATTTTTAACGTTTTTGAAAAAATTTCCCCCTTTTTTTTTTTTTAAAATTGGAAAAAAATTTGGGGTTTTTTTTTTTTTAAATAAAACCCCTTTTTTTTTTTTAAAAAAAAACCCAAAAAAAACCCAAAAAACTTTTTTTTAAAAAAAAAAACTTTTTAATTTTTTTAAAAAATAAATAAAAATTTTTTTTTAAATAAATTTAAAATTATAAAAATTTAATAATTCCGAAATAAAAGAAACGCTTTTTCCCGAAGTGAAAGGACACTGAAATTTTTTTTAAACATTAATTTTTTAAACTTTATTAAATTTTAAATATTTTTTAATTTTTTTTAAAAATTTTTGCATTTGGTAAAAACGTTACCTATTAAAAAAACGTTTTTCCGTTTAATTAAAGGCCTTAAAAGGGAAAAACCCAGTTTCGCAATACCAATTTAAAGTGTATAGAAAAAGTTAACCTAAGTGTCCCAAATTTTTTTCCCCCAAAATGTACAGGGCGCCATTAAAACTTGGGCAAAAAAATTGTCAAATTTTGACTTTTCTGCCAATTTTTGTAAATCGCTCTTTTTTACTTGTTTTTAAGTTCGTTTACATATTGCGGCCTAAACTTATTTTTCCTATTTATTTTTTTAACTAGTAAGCCCCAAACATTTTCCATAACATTTAAATCCGGACTACGTGCGGGGCACAGTAAAAAGCACCGCTGCCTTCCATCCATTCATCGACTTACCGGGCCGTATGAACGGGACACTTATCTTGCTAAACTAAGATAAAATTTCTGTCTGGAAATTGATACAGTACAGAAGGAAGCATGATATTCTGTCGTAGATCTATATATACCACCGCATTGAACCTCACTTGGATAAAATAACATACACCAAGTCCTTGTGCACCCAGCCACCCCCAAACATTTTCCGAAAATCGCCCAGTACTTCTGTCCTTTTGGGTATATTTTTTATCAAATAGTGTTCCTTGAGGCCTGTATATCTTAAGTATCCCATTGTAGCACAACTGAAAAACTTTTATCGGTGAATATTATATTTTCCCAAAAATTGAATGTTCCAAGTAAAATTGTAGAGCAAATCCATCCGTTGTTCATTTTGCATTTGTTTAAAACGGTTTTAAGGCTGCCGGGTTGCAGCGCAATTCGGATATTTGCCTTATTCTTCGCCGCGCCGTTCTAACCGATGCCGATGCTGGGAAATGGCTTTTCGTTTTTGCTGTAACTACACATTTAAATGGTTGGTTTCTCAAAACATTAACATTGTTCTTGATTCGATGTTGGGGCGACCATTTCCAGCTCTTCTCTCAAAAGAGTGTGTTTCCTGTCTTTTTTTTTTAACAAAATGAATAGTACTCTTTGGGATGTTAAGCTCTTCCACCACATCCCTTTCTGGCCAACCTATCTGCTTAATATAATGAATAATTAATACTTTTTGATCCAAAGTTAGGTTTGGCATTTTAAAAAGTATTTTTAGACACTGACAACGGACACCTGTTTTTTTAAATTAGGTTTTTCAACAGGTATTTCTGTTCAGTAGAAGGTGGCTTAAGCCTATTTTACAAAAGGGAAAAAGATTTAATGGCCGTTACTGTACCTACTCCGTACAGCTAAAACTTCTGGAATATTTGTTGGCATTTGGAATGCAATAAATAGTATATTTTTTTTAAAGCTACATCTAAAATGAAGGCAGTATCAAATTTAGGATAGTTTTGGAAGTTTCTATTAATATATGCTTTGATTGCAGGACAACTCTCGCCCATGAAGGGAAGTTTATAGAAGAACACTATCGAAAATGGTGCGTAGATCCAATGGGATACACGCCAAGCTTGTACGAATGCTGGATAACAGGACGAAAATCGGAAGTTGAAGAAGCCATTTCCGACTTGGAATTAAGAGATAAACTTCCAAAACGCGAAATTTCGCTCTTGAGTGACAGTTCTTCGGATAGTACGCCGGTTAATGTAGAATTTGAAATTCTGAGAACAAAGTAAAATTTATTTTTGCGGAGTAAGTTCATTATCTGTATAGAATTCCAAATACAGTCCGGGAGGCCACCACAAAAAAAAGCCACTAACAATAAGAGAAACGCATAAAACATTACTTTTATATTATTATTAAGTGTAGTTAATTCAAACCCGCAGTCGGGCTTCACCTCAGCGGGTACATTCAAGTTGCTTATTTTTAAAAATAATATTTTTTTGGTACAAGTAAGTATACCAACTCCGATTTTTGGTCCAATTACCGTACCTATTTCGATCTACTTGAAACTTTAACTAAAAGAAAATTTCAACTATATTTTATTAAAAAAAAAATTGCTTTTTAGACTGTACTATAACAGATACTTTAGATCAGATCGCAAAAACTGACAAATAGCTCTTTATTTTTTGGATCTTGGTAAAAAGAAAATCAAATTTGTGCTGCGCGTGTTTTGGTAATAAAAGTTACTATTTAGTAGAGGTCAAGGAAGTTTAAAGGTGTATGGAAGCCCAATGCTATGGCCCATTCGATCAAAAAATGTCCAGCCCAGTATGAAAATAACTGTCAGAGTTGGCCCCGCCGATTCTGCGCAATAACAAAAAATTTCCCCGAAATAATTTAATGTGTTGCTACTTACACACTGATAAATCAGTGTGAAGTTAGCCAACACATTATAATTTTATGAGAGCCGGAGTACCGTTTTTGGATTGATCAAAACCTTCTTATTTTAGTGATTAGTGTTTACTAAATTGTGACTATAATTTTGTGTTTATTGTTTGTTACTTATAATATCGTAACAAAATGACTAGAGGTTGTATGGTTTTGTCTTGCAAATTCAAGGGTAACATACCCGTCTTTTTAACTTTAGGTAAGTATTTTTTTTATTTAAATTAGGTGCTTCTTATAAGACGTAACGTTAGGTAACCGAATAAATAATAATATATCAATTATGAATAACAGAAAATGAAAATTTCATAGAAAATATTAGTGAGAAAAGTAAGGCAATCTTAACTATCTTTTAGATGATTTCCACAATGTTTGTGTATTTCTGTGGATTATTAAAAAAAAATAAGGTTTACATTTAGGTACTTTTATTTCATTTAATAATTAAGTACACTCTTTTAAAGGATCAAAATTATTGATTACTGGGCAGACCAGGCAAATTTTAATATATACAGGTCCCTCTAATTGAATGAAAGGAAGTACAATTTTGGTACGGTTTTTTGGGGTGCTGATTACAAATGTAAAAAAAATCGGCAATGTTTCGTTTTCGAGATATTCATCATCAAAATTGAAAATCAAACTAACCTTATTTACACTATTCTTCCTTCTTTTTGCACAAAATTATGATTTTTACACTAAATTGGCACACAATATTTTACAAACACCTTTTAAAAACTTTTTTTTATGTTTATTTTATACTTTTATTTTTTAAGCAAATATGGCTGCTGCCTTTGAACTTAAAAGTTCGCAATTTAATGGAAATAAGATGTAAAATAAATAAAAATACAAGGTTTTAAATGGTGTTTATAAAATATCGTGTGCCACTTTAGTGTAAAAATCAAGAATTGTGTACAAAAAGAAGGAGAATATAGTGAAAATGAGGTTAGTTTAACTTTCAACTTTGATGATGAAGATCTCGAAACGAAACGTTGCCGAAAAAAATATTTTGAATCAGCACCCCAAAAACCCCTGTATACCAAATTTGATCAAAATCGGAGAGGAGGCAACTTTCGAGACAATACCATTTGTTTAAAAATAAATTAGATTTTTGGTTTCTTAATCTTGCATTATCAACTTTTTAAGCTCGACATACTTATACACATAATATTTAATGGATACTGTTACAATGGATACTCAGATACCAAAGGTTACTAAACATTTTTAACCACTGTTATTCTGTCTCATGAATGTTTGTTATTAGTGAAAAGTATATGCCTAAAAAGCAGTTATAAAAATTTTCACTTTTTAATGTACAACCAGAATCTTAGGAAACTCATTTACACTATCTTGCCCTTCTTTTATCACAAAATTGGTGATAAGTACTTAATACTATCATACAATGTTTAAAATTTATTTTAAAAAATCGTGTTTTTATTTATTTACAAAGATTTTTGGTAAAAATACAAAACTTCCAAAAATATTGACCATTTAAATAGAAGGCAGTAAAGTGGCGCCATCTATTCTTTCCATATTATATCAGATCATATAAAATCTAATATTACACAATAGTTTTAAATATTCTATAGTAGTATCCTTTAATAACTAACAATTTTGTGCAAAAAAAAAAAAAAAAGTGAATTTGGGAAATTTTACATTTGAGATTTCAATTTTTTAGATAGTAACAAAGAATTATGGGAAAACCGGCCC
>JAHBCN010026653.1:0-10487 GCA_019359885.1 Listronotus oregonensis | reverse complement strand
GACTGTAGTGTCAAAATCCTATCCACTTCAACGTCTATATCAATCATGATCGCTGCCTCCAAAAAAAAATTTTTTCTCGCACCTTTATATAGGCAAAGGCATCAGTCATCATTTAAAACAAAAAGTTCATTGCTACCTTAAAGATGACGTTTTTATAAAAATCTGTTATTCCTTCATCAAGTATAGATTAATATGGAAATTCATATAACTTTATTTTATCTAGAGTGAGTTCCGAATTTTTTTCTTTATGTTTCAAGAACAAACATCCACAAAATTGTGACGGTAAAACCAAAACTTTATGGTAACTTTCACCGATTCCGTTTTTGGAGTGCTTTAAAATACCGGTTTGATTGCGATATCATTGATCGGCATTTAAACCGGAATACGAAATCTTTTTTTTTGTTTTCTTTAATAAAGAGATATTTTAATATTTAAAATTTTTGGGTGGGAAAATTTTTTGTACTTTTTAACTTACTTTAATTTTTAGGTTGTTATTTGTCATATTATGATTTTTTAAAATAATTAAAATAAAGTAAAAAAGAAACATTAAAGGTAGATCACTGTAAAATGCCTTTTCTTAAGAATTAAATGAAATTTAAATATTGGGTAAATAAAACTGTTTTTTATCTAATTGAAAAAAAAAAAACAAAAATTTTTATAGTCTGAAAATGGAAAAAAGAGATATTAACACTAAAATTTGGGGCATAATTAACCATGCATTCTTTTTTTAGTCCAAGAAACAAACCTTTTTGCCTCGAAATTTTTTTTAACATGCATAAAATGACTTGAAATTTTGACAGGAGGTAGGAAATAGTCCATGGATCAAAATCCATTTCATGCCAAAGGGCACCTTTACCTTGGGGTGGTTGCCAAACCATCTTGAGGGGGGGAAATTTTTTAAAAAAATATTTTGATTTACAGAAATCGATAGAAAAATGTTCAAAAAAAACCCTTTTTTTTTAATGCATATTTTTCGAGATATTCGCGATCGGGGGGTCAATTTTTTCGTGGGAAAAAATTAACGTTTTTAAATCTTTTTTTTGCGAATAACTCTATAAGTATCCATTTTATCAAAACAACTGTAAATAAAAAAACTGTAGTTTTTAAAAAACGAATAAAAGGGTTTTTGTTAATTGCTGTGGGACCAAAAAAAACCAAGTTGTGGTTTTTTAAAAGGTTAGCTGTTATTAAACAAACACAAACTTTCAGAGCTTAAAAAGGCAAATAACGAAAAAATCTACGTTTTTTTTGGGATAAAAACTAACCACAATTTTTTGGAGCATTTGTAAAGCCCTTTTCCCTTTAAAAAAAAAAAAAAGGAAGAGGGGAGGTTAGACCAAAATTTTTTTAGTATAAAAATCTTCGAAAACAACCCCCTAATTACCACCCTAATAAAAATGAGTTGTACCCCTTTTTTTAATTTACTTAATCATATATCATAAATACATTGAAAAATTTTTTAACCGATTTAATTTGTTTAATTAAAAAAAAATGGAGCTGCAAGGAAAATCAAATTTCGGGTTTTAAAAAAAAAGTAGGTACAGTTGAAAATTACTCAAAAAACTATGAAAGATACGTAAAAATTACTAAAAAAAATTTGTATTTTTTTGAATTATAATTTTTTTTTTTTTTTTTTTAAATTTTATGACGGGAATTAAGTGAGATAAAAAGATTTAAAGCGTGTGTGTATAGACCAAGGAATTTTAAAAGGGTGTATGGAAGCCCAATACTGTAGAACAAAATTGTCCAGGCGTGCAGGGCAGCGGGAATGGGGGTTTTGGGCCCCCGCGGAATTTGCGCAATAAAATATTTAAGGTCAGGGCCTGATTTCCATAATTCTTTGTTACTATCTGTAAAATTACATCATTAAATGTCAAATTCCAACATTCACTGTTTTTTTTTTTTTGCACAAAATTGTTGGTTTTTAAAAGGGGATACTACTATAGAATATTTAAAATTATTGTGTAATATTAGATTTTATATCATCGGGATATAATATGGAAAGAATAGATGGCGCCACTTTACTGCCTTCTATTTAAATGGTCGATATTTCTGGAAGTTTTTATTTTTACCAAAAATCTTTGAAAATAAAAAAACGTTTTTTAAAATAAATTTCAAACATTGTATGATAGTATTATGTACTTATCAAAAATTTTTGGGTGATAAAAGGGGCAAGATAGTGTAAATGAGTTTAATCTACCTAATCCTAAGATTGTGGTTGTACATTAAAAAGTGAAAATTTTATAACTGCTTTTTAGGCATTATTTTTTTCACTAATAACAAACATTCATGAGACAAAAACAGTGGTTAAAACCTTTGGTCCCTTTGGATCCATTGTAACAGTATCCGTTAAATATTATGTGTGTACAGTATGTCAAGCTTAAAAAGTTGATAATGCAAGATTAAAAAACCCAAAAAATCTAATTTATTTTTAAACAAATGGATTGTCCGAAAGTTGCCTCCTCTCCGATTTTGATAAAATTTTGGGTATACGGGGGTTTTTTGGGGCGCTGATTACAAATCTAAAAAAAATATTTTTGGAACGTTTTTTTTCGAGATTTCATTAAAAGTTAAAAATTTAAAACTAACCTCTTTTTAAATTATATTTTTCCCTTTTTGTACGCAATTCTTTTTACCAAAGTGGCACACGATATTTTATAAACCCCTTTTTTAAAACCCTGTATTTTTATTTTTTTTACATCTTTTTTAAATTGCAAACTTTTAAGTTCAAAGGCAGCAGCCATATTTGCTTAAAAAAAAAAAAGGGTAAAAAAGGTGTAAAATAAATTTAAAAAAAAAAGTTTTTAAAAGGTGTTTGAAAATTTTTCCAATTTGTAAAAAAAAAAAGAATTTTTTAAAAGAAGGAGGAATAGTGTAAATAAGGTTAGTTTGATTTTCAATTTTGATGATGAATATCTCGAAAACGAAACTTGCCAAATTTTTTTTTTTTAGATTTGTAATCAGTGCCCCAAAAAAACCCTACCAAAAAGTACTTCCTTTCATTCAATTGGGGACCTGTTTTATTAAAATTTGTTTTGGGCTGCCCAGTAATCAATAATTTTGATTCCTTTTAAAAAGTGTACTAAATTATTAAATGAAATAAAAGTACCTAAATGTAAACCTTATTTCTTTTTTAAAAATCCCCAGAAATACACAAACATTGTAAAATTTAAAAAATAAATTAAAATTGCCTTACTTTTCTCACTAATATTTCCTATGAAATTTTCATTTTCTATTATTTATAATTTATATTTTTATTTATTCGGTTACCTAACGTTACGTCTTTAAGAAGCACCTAATTTAAGTATAAACAATACTTACCTAAAGTTAAAAAACGGGTTTTGTTACCCTTTTCTCCGGGTTTTCATAAAAATTTTAATGTGTTGGTTTAAATTCACGATTTATCAGTGTGTAAGTAAACAACACATTAAATTTTTTCGTGGAATTTTTTTATTGGGAGAATCGGCGGGGCCAACTCTGACAGTTATTTTCATACTGGGCTGGGTATTTTTGATCGAATGGGCCATAGCATTTTGGGGTTCCATACACCTTTAAACTTCCTTGGTATAGACGAGCACTACCTTTTTAGCTCACCCCTTTTTAAAGGGAAAAGGGTTTTAAACGTTTTAATATATAGGACCCCTTTTTGCCTTGAAAAAAACAACAAAATGGTTTTTTTAATTTTTTTTTTTCACAAAAACTGAAGGAGTTTCGCTTCAAAAAAAAAATTTTTTTTTGAGCATTCTAAAAAAACAATTCGACGCATTAAAAAAAAAAAAACGGGTTTTTTTTTTGCATTGTAAGATTGTTTAGGATTGAGTTTTTTAGAATTAAAAAATTACAAAAAATTTAAAATTTGTAATACTTTTTAGCAGTCACATTTTTTAATTACAAATTTGACAATATGTTATTTTGTCTAGGGTAAACAATTTTTTTTTCATAATAAGGGTTGAAATACAAAAATAATATTTTCAAACATCGAGACTACCCCTTTCCTTAAAAAGGGTTTTGGGCCCTTTAAATTTAAATTTTTTTGCTAATAAATATGTTTTTTTTTTTTTATTGTTAAGCAATAAATTTATCTGTTATCAAAAGTATTATCACAAATGTTACAATTTAAATATTTTTTTATGTTTAAAAAATTTTTCGAACAAAAAAAGCAAAAAATTTTTTCATTTTTTTTCAATATGACCTTGTCTTATCAAAGATTTCATTGTAGTTGATTGCTAAAGTGATGACGATGTATTATAGATTATATAAAAAAAAAATTAAAATAAAAATACCGACTAATGATAGAGACATGCCTATCTTACTTAGGGCCCGGGTTTTACAAAAAAATGGTTCAACAAAGTTTTCTTTTAACTGGGTTTACTGTTAACCCCGTTTGAATTTTGAGTGTTGTACCACTGCAGGTTTACCTGAACTATCAGTTCAAAGCCCACAAAGAAAAGAAGAAAAAAATTAAAAATTTAAACCCAATCAAGGATTTTCATTTTATTAAAAAAAAAAACTTAATAATAATTATGAGTACATATGTATTTGTATTGTATTTGTTTTAAATTTTTCATTTTTTTTAAACACTACTGACAAAAAACACAGATGCTAAATAGCTAAAATATTGTATAAAAATAAATCCCTTTTTTTTTCCTGTAATTTTCTGCATCTGCCCCCCCAGGAGATTGAATTTTATTAGGGGCCATCCCTGGCTTCAATGTAAAAAACCTCGCCTCACAATGGTAATTTTAGATTCAGTTCTTAGCATTTTTTTCAATTTTAGCCCCAATTCAGCAACTGATTCTTAAACCATTGAATTTTTCAACTTGCCGTTGACTTGTTAATACCTCCAAAATCTCAAACAACTTGTAAAAAACCCCCGGGGAGAAATCGTAAAGCAATGCATACCATTTCAGTAGGAATTAGCCCATGGTTTCTAAAAAAAAAATAAAAAATTTAAACTTAAAATTAAATGTAATTAAACAAAAAAAAATCTTTTTTTATCTGTAAGAGATGAAATTTGTTTAAAAATTTCATCTATTTAAAAATCTCACAGTTTTTTTTTTTAACCTAAATCTGGCCTTAAATTATTTGTCATTCCAAATTTTAAAAATTTTTATTTCTGTATATTTATGGGGCTGTTGCCCCTACATTAATAAGTTATTCTACAAAATCCTTGTCGTCTGTCATACCCCTTTTATACAAGATCAATTTTTAATTAAAAAAAACCAATAGGTATCAACTTTAAAAAAAACAACAAAAAAAAAAATTTAAAACACAAGGTAATCTGTCAGAAGAGTGAGGTTAAAAATTTCAAAAAAGGGTTTGGGGAATTTTATCTTGAAGGGGTCAAATTCGGACGTTCAAGATCAACCACAGTTCACCGTCTGAACCGCCTTTGTACAACGTTTTTTTTTCCGTTGAACCGATGATCAGCGTGAACTTCGGTTGAACGTCCATTGTACAACCGGGCCTTAGTATAACATATTTAGAGCAAGAGGAAATATTGGTGGTCAAAGGGGCTTCTAAAGATTTTAGAGTAGATACTTGAGGCACATGAAAATTTGTTCGATCGAGGGCTCTTTCATAATTTTTTAAAAACAAAAACGCAGAACCTGCACTAAAACTTAATCGATTTTCGAATCAAAAATTTAAAAAATTTTTTTTTAAATTTTTTTTTCCAGAGAGGCCATTCCTAAAATACGTTTAAAAAAGAGTGGGGGGGGGTATCTTTTAGTGTGACAAGATGTAAAAAAGAGGGAAAGGGGGTAGATCTAAGAAAACGTGACGTTTGCAGTTAAAAAAACGGTTCCTTCTTAATTTTTTTCTTTTTTTCCATTTTTTTTTTTACAAAAGTAAAAATTTAATTTTATTAAATTTTAAAAAAAAAACATTATATATTATTTATATATATATATATATATATATATATATATATATATATATATATATATATATATATATATTATATATATATATATATATATATATTATATATATATATATATATATATATATATATATATATATATATATATATATATATATATTTTATATATATATATTTTATATATATATATATTTTTTTTATATATATATATATATATATATATATATATATATATATATATATATATATATATATATATATATATATATATAAAAAAAGAGGAAGGGTAGTCGTGACTGACTTTTAAAAAAAAAAAATCTGAAACCAGAGTAGTGGAAATGACGCCAGAAGAGGTTTTTTTTCTTTTCACTCTCTCAACATGAAAACCTGCTGGACACGCTATGGACTGGCAGAATGCAATAATTTTAGATAGAGCTGATAATTGGTACAAAAGAACTTTCCTAAAAATGGTACATTTTACTTACAACCAAAATCTATGAATAAAAGGGTGATATCCCCAAAACTAAGCTCCATTTTAAAAATTTATTTCTCGTACCAAAAAAAACCAAAACAATTTTTTTTTTAAATTAAAATAAGCATCTGAACTTTGCATTTTGTGGTACATACATATTACAATCCCCTTAATTTTAAACCTTTTTAAATGGTATTCATTTTCAAAAAAAAATAATGCATCTGCAAACTCTTAATTGTGAGCAGTGTATAAATAATTCCCCGGCCCCCACGACAGATGGCTCTGTCAGTTCTGCATGATGGGGGCCGTGATGTCCAAATCTTAAAAAAGGGGAAAACCCCAAATTTTTTTTAAAACGTTATATCAAATTTCTTATTTCTTGTTCAACTGACGCGCTCATTGGTCGTTAAGTTTTAAAAAACCTACTTGTTTTTTGTAAGTTTTTTAAAAAATACATTTTTTGCTTTTTTTTTTTATTTCTTTTTCTCCGTAAAAGTCTTGTTAGTAACACGGGGGGAACGATCCACCTGCTTAAAACTAAGTTAAAGTCAATGTAGTTTAAAAAAGGGAAAGTGAATGAAGTTTTGTTCTTCATTGCTATTAAACCTGTTTCATGTTTTCAACTCACATATGGTAAGAACTTTGTAAAAGAGAGAATTATTTTTGTTGGTTTCACTAACAAAAAACATTTTTTTTTTTTAGATTGTCCTGATGATGGGAAAAAATTTTTTTCCAAACCTCGACTTTTCAATAAAGGAAAATTAAAATTCTTAAAGTGGCCTTTCAATTGACTGCATTTCCACTACTCTGGTTTCCCCATTTTTTTTTTATATATATATATATATATATATATATATATATATATATATATATATATATATATATATATATATATATATATATATATATATATATATATATATATATATATATATATATACATTGTCGTTACAATAGCTTAATACAACTAATCATATTTATTTATGTTTCTTTAGGCACCGACACTAGTAGTGTGGTTGGCACAATCGGTGCCTATGCGGAATCATCTCTTCATAGGGAGGGGTCCAGCTTTTGTGATAAATATTTATAGGGGATTCACAAAGAGTGTGACGCGGTGTGACGAGGGGGAAAAATGGTGAAATTTAGCGTGACGTAGTTTTCCAACGGTCCCAAAGGTAATACCGTATCTTTTCTAGTTTTTGAGATATTGACGTTTTAAATTAAAATAGAAAATCTTTAATATCTAAAATTACGCCCTATGGATTATCATATGTGAATATTTTGCAATTCCATTAATATTACATACATAGGTACATGTCAAATTAAAAATCTCCTTTTTTTGAAGTCGATTAAAAAGTGATAGAACTAATTTCAGACCCTTTTTTAATCTGTGATTCTCTGTGCTATGACACACCAAAAGTGCGATATTTTTCTGAGAATCATACAACAATTTTGAAAATAGTGTTGTAGCTTGTTGCTGGGCTTCCCACAGGCAGAGGGGGGTAATAATCGAACCCTTTTGCAATCGAATCCAGGAATTAATTTTTTTTAAAAATCCAAGTATTTATAAGCTGGACATTTTATTATTCGTATCGTATTGGTGATTTGATTCCTTTAAGAAAACCCCCGGATCCATTAATCGATTCCTTTTTTGAAGGATCCCCAGCTCTGCCTCACAGGCCCAAACTGTCACCATTATCCGGCAATTTTTCCCCATCGCCTATTTTTTTGGTTTGCTTGCCTCTCCGAAATCAACTCTCAATTTAATTAATTTATTATAAAAGCGAAAAAAGGGGAAGGGGAAGTGTTTTAATGGGGGGTTAATATAGTTTCACTTTTTTATAATAAATTAAGAAATTTACGCGAGAAAACTACAATGGCGATATCAACAAAAGGCTAAATGTTTTTTAAATGGAAGTCTGCACGCAACCACTTGTCGAATTGCATATTTAGAATTGCGAATAATTACTTCAATTCATGCTATGTACATGTTTTTGGTATCTTATCTCTCAGTTTTATTTTGCACTGAATCCGTTTCTTTTTGAAATTTGCACGAAGAAACTTTTATTTTTAAGTTCTTATTAATTTATTCTGATATACAGTGGCGATGAGGAGGTATGCAACATCATAAAAAACATCATACTTAACAAGTTTTTTAGGTAATTTTATTGTTCGATTAGCGACGTCGTTTAAGTTTTAAAAAAATGGTGGTACTTTTTTTTAACACGTAAAGTTTAGGATCAACGATTATATACAAAAAGGTGGCTCTTTTTTCCGAATCTGTCCCGGGCAAACCCCCCGACGGAAACATGACTCGTTTTCGGGGCATTAAACTGAATAAGATTTTTGGGCCCCAATCCAAGATAAGTTTGAGGTATTGTGAAAGAGATATCTGCATTAAACTGCGCTTGTTTTCCAAATCAGAATTACATGGTGACTTAAAAATTGAATACTAGGGTGGGGGGTTCTATTGCAAAAACCATAAAGGGGGATTGATTGTAGAAGCGAAAGATCGTTAATATGTAGAAGAAACAGCGTGGGTGCCAGCACTGCCCCCCGGGAATGCTCCAGCATTAATTTGGTAGAAGCTGGAAGAATGACCATCTAATACAGTAACTGATATACGTCGATTAGAAAGAAAGCTGGAGAACCAAGAGCTTAGGTGAAAGACTGTGAGATGGAAGTTTGTAAAGAAGCCCATCATGCCAGACCTGATCGAAAGTTTTGGATATGTCAAGAGCAAAGACCTGGGGTGAAACCCCAAGGGACTTGTTTCAGTTTTTTTGAGAAAAAGGAAAGAAGATCAGCTGTAGATCTACTGTAAAAAAATCCATACTGTCTATCATGAAAAATCTTGTTTTTCCCCGATACTGAAGATTTGGGAATTGATAATTTTTTTCCCTTACTTTACAAACAACAGAAAGAAAGAGATATAGGTCTGTAGCTACAAAGGGGGGGTTTTGCATCCTTTTTTGGGGACAGGTTGTACACGTAGCATTTCAACCCCTCCGGGTAAATGCCCGTGTCGTAAGAGATTCGAAAGAGGCGAGTTAGGATGGGTGCAAAATCCGGGGCACATTTTTTTTAAACGTTGCTGGGTATGCCATCCAGCCCAGACGATTTTTTTTTAATAAGAAAAAAAAAAATACGCTTGATCTGTTTGACTTTAAAAAAAAATATCGGACATTTTATACATCTAAAAAAAATTTCCTATATATTGAAGTGAAGGATAATAAATTTTTATATTTGTAATAAATTAAATTTCAAGGGAAAATACATGATACATATAGTTTAATTTTTCCAACTCCCCCCCAAACTTTTTTTGAAATTAATTTGGGATAAATAAACGATTATATAGACATGAAAGATTTCCCCAAATTTATTTAAAACAATAAATCACAAAAAGCATAAGAAAACTATACATATGTTTAATTATAATAAATAATAGTCACATTTTTTTTTTGTTACGGTTATAAAAAAAATTTAAACAAAAAAAAAAATGAGAATAAATTACCCCCTTTCTACGATAATAAACTAAAAACAGTATTTTTTCTTATTTAAAAATATTTTTTAATTTACAATTTTTAAAAATTTTTTAAAACCCCCCCCCAAACCCCCCCTTCGCTTTTGGGTGGCAAAGGATTTTTTTTCCTAAAAAGTTTTTTATTATGGGGTGTCTCAGTAGTTTTTTTAAATTTTAAATTTCTTGGTTAAATTTAAAACTTCGGCAAAATAACGGGGGTTTCATTAAAAAAAACTTAACAATGAAAACTCTTTTTTGAGACACCCTGTAAATTTTTAATTTCAAGTGTAAAACAGAGGCCCCCTACTCTCATATCCATTAAAATAATTTAATTCCCCCAAATCCTTGTACTAATCCCCATTCACTACTTAGAAAAAAAAAGAAGGAATTAAACAACCTTTTGTTTATAATTTTCATAATCCCGGTTACTACTTAATAAGACAAGTTTTGATTATTTAAGATTTAGTTTTAATTTAATAGTTAGAAAAATAATAATATTTTCTCCCTATTATAACAATAAAATGAAAACCAAACTATTGGTCATCCCTTTAAAAAAATTTTATTTTCAACTTAAATAAATCAAATATTAAAGAAAATATTTTGTACAA
>JAHBCN010026652.1:0-10639 GCA_019359885.1 Listronotus oregonensis | reverse complement strand
TGCTGGAGGTCTTCAATGTTATTAGTCAGGATCGCGGTATCATCTGCGTAGCGGATATTGTTTATTGGGACGTCATTGACTTTGATATCTCGGGTTTTTTCTCCAATGCTAGTTGAAAGATTTTTTCCAATAAAGTTGAATTGAATGGTGAAGTACACATCCCTGACGGACTCCCTTCGTACTAAAGGTCTCCGTTGATACTCGCCATTAATACGGACCGCACCCGGTGGCCGGTACAATTCCTTTTTACTCTAATATTTTATCATCCACCCGATCTTCTGCAATCTTTCCAACAATGGGTATTTTCGTTATCAAAACGATAGTCGTAAAGCAGATTAAAACATCCTGCCTTTGGTCATAGCATTTCTGAACAAGCAATTTCATTGAGAAGAGAGCCTCTCGTCAAGTTTTATTAATAAATCCAAACTGCGCTCCTTTTACTTTTTAAAAACTTTCTTTCTACAATTTTTACAAAAATAAGCTGGAGTGCCCCGTGGCTCAATTCTACCAACATAAAATCCTCTCTTCCACAATCAATCTTATTTATAGTTATGGTAGTAATAGTACCCTCTAAAATCTAACCTTTAATTTCTTTTTGCCCCAGCCTGTTTGGAAAACAAGCGCAGGGTAATGCAGATATTTCTCTTACAGTACCAAACTAATACTGAATTGGGGCACTATAAGCCTTGTGCAGTTTTGTCTCCCAAAACACAAGCATAGTCGCTGTTGCGGAAAATTCTGCCAATATTTATCCTTTACATGTAAGCGGTCAAGTTCTGCAGAACAAAAATCAATCAACCTTGATGGTGTTACTTTTTATAATACCCTTTACAGCAGCTTCAAAAAAGCTGGGATTTCTCTTTTTAGCCAGAAAGTGTTTCTCTTCTTCTAATCTGTATACTCTGTTTGTATCCCAAATTAAAGCTTCTTTTGAATATTTTCCTTAGGCGGGCATTTTTTCACAACCCCTTAGCATTTTGATTTCACTCAAAACGAGCTGTTAACTTATTAATTCCCACGCTTCCCCACCACCCACCGACGGGCAAAGGATCCGCTTTTAAAGGTATTTCAAAGGCAGCTTTGGGGCCATAAATTCTTTCTTTCGCTTCCAAAAGAAAATTTTGTGCCACTTTCCCTAGGTATCCAGACCTGTAGAAGTATCTCCCCAAACCAAAAAACCCCAAAATTTTTTTCCATTTTCCCCAAATTGTAATTTTTTAAATTAATTTTTTGAATATCTAAAACGAAGTTTTAAAAAGCCAGAGCTGTATTGATTTAGTTTTAGAAGATGAATTTTTATGATGTCAGGGGGGAAAAGGTGCCGAAAAAACAACAAATTATGTGTCCCATTTCATGTTTTTTTTTGGTCGTTAAAATTTTTAAGTCATATCAATATCTTAACGATGCCGTTTTTAATTGAGGACCTCTTTCATAATCTTCTAAACGTCAAATTTGGTAATATTCTTTAAAAGTTTAACTGGAAAATGGATTACGGATTTTAACGAGGCTATTAAAATTTTATTTCTGTAGATTTTTTATATCCAACACTTTTCTAGGTTATAAATGAGTATGTGGGAACAAATAAAAAAGCAGGATATAGAAATGTAAATATAAAAATTAAGCCGGAACCATAGAGGAAAAAGGCCGTTGAAGTTTGGTTTGTTTTCCCAAATGATTTCTCTTTAATCAATTTATCTTGTTTAAGGCCAACTTATTCAGCAAAATGCGGATTATGGCATTAGGCTGAATGGTAAATTCCCAACGTCTTAAAATTTTAAAATTTTTAAACATAAATTAGGGTATTTGGTGTTGACACCATGATATACGGAGTAATCAACAAAGTGCTTTTAAATTTATTATGGTATCCATAATTACCGCAACATTAGGAAGAACAGCCTTGTTTAAAAAGAAAAAATTACCTCTACAGAAGACAAAAAGTTTTGTTTGACTTACAAATTTTTATGACAATGAATTATTCCATCATTGCTATAGAAACGTATCGCTGCTATAGATACATTCAATGTATCAAGTAAACATTTTTTTTTTGAAAGATAATTTGACTTTTTAAAATAAAACAACTTAGATCAACTAAAAATATAGTGCGGTAAGTTTTTGGACACCGACATGTATTAAAAAGAGTTTCAAGCCTAACAATTTTAATCTAAAACATGTTGCGCAAAAAGGCCGTTCTGTACCTAATGATGGGTAATTATGGATACCATTATAAATTTGAAAGCACTTTGTTGATCACCCGTATATCATGGTGTTCAACACCAAATACCCTAATTTATGTTTAAAATTTTTTTTTTAAGACGTTGTTGAATTTCCCTCACCATTCAGACCTAATGTCATAATAACGAATTTTTGCTGAATAAGTTTACAGGATTAAAAGCATAAATTGATTAACGGTAGAAATCGTTTCAGAATTAAAAACTTAACTTGGCCATTTTTAAAACAAAACACACATATGGTCCCTTTGGTGTTCAATAATTTATATATTTAGGATTTCTAAATCAGCTATGTGTTTGGTATTTGTTGGCCCCGTATACCAAAATTATAACCTATCGAAAAGTGCAGGACATAAAAATCTACATGAAATGAGCATTCCGAATATGAAACACTCGTTGAAATCCGTCAATCCATTTTCCAGTTATAGCTTTTTAAAGAATTGATTCCAAAATTTGACGTTTAGAAGTGACGCAGGCCAGAGGTCCTCCAATTTAAAACTGGCATAAACGTCTAGAGATATTGATATGACCGGTAACAACCCATAATATAACGACCAAAAAAATACCACTGAAATGGGACACACTGAAATTTTTTATTTTTTTGCAGCACTTATTGATCACCCTGTACATCATGAAATATTCATCTTACAAAACAAATTCAATACAGCTTAAAGTAGAAGAAGCGCGGTTTTAAACTTCGTTTCAGATATTCAAAAGTTAATTTTTTAAAAAAAGTTACAGCAGTTTGAAAATGGGTCTGAAAAATGGAAGATCTTTTTGTTGAGCAGTTTATTTAATCTGATAGTTAATAAACTACATCTTACCATACCTAAGATACCCACGGTACGTTAGTAGTGATGCCTTTAGCCTTCGTGGACTGTCCCAAGAAAAAAAACAACTATACTTATTCCCGTGGGTGTTTTATGTCCCTACAATAAAGATTATTTCCGTGGAAAAAGGTATGGCTGAACATGGGGATATGGCCAGGATCAAATAGCTATACGTTATACTATACTTTGTGATTTTTAATAAACTAGATTGTTGGTTCTGTCTCGGTTTTATCGGATATTTCATCTTAGGGTCCAGGCCCCATCTGGACACGCCAATGCTTATTGTGTAGAAATTTCTAGATAGTAAGTAGACATTTTTACATACTTTTGAAAATTTCTAGTTAGTAAGTGGTATAGAAATCTTTAGATAATAAGTAGAAATTTTAACATACTTAGTAGAAATTTCTACTTATCAAGAAATTGTTGAAGCATTCTTTACATTTTGTGACTCTTCAGAGCCATGGTATTGAGGGGTAAAAAAATTGGTCGAAATTATGTATGTCTTGTGTTGTAACTTGGGGTAGGACTTTCGGTAATACCCTGCAAATCAGAAAACAGTAAAATATTGGCTTCCCTATTAATAAAAAAAAACTTATTTAATAGTATATTACATACCAAGGGGAAAAGCCCATTACACACGATTTTTGAAAATTACGGTACGAGCGTGAGCGAGTACCGTAATTAAAGGTGTAATTTAATGAGTTGTTACTATACTTTTTTTACGACTTTATGTTTATTTTTTTTAAATAAAAGCAGAAGATTATGTAAACTTTATAACAATCAAATAATAATACAAACATTTGCGTTGTCAAGGCAATGCTATTTGTTTATAGCCATTTAGAAAATCTATTGAAAGTTTTCAAGATTTTGGGGCTCGCGGCTTGCGGTTGTGGAACTGTTACGTAATTTATAATATATAAATATATATATATATATATATATATATATATATATATATATATATATATATATATATATATATATATATATATATTATATATATATATATTACGTAACTGCCCTTACCACAGTTTCTTTTAAGTAAGTGTTTGTAATTAGGATTTACAAAAGTAGACGGGTGGTAATTAGGTTCTTACAATATAGGAGTAGAAAAAAAACTATTAAAGGGCCCCAAGAGTTCTTACTAAAGGCTTTTGGTGATCCAATTTAGAGTAATCTTTAAAAATTATTATTAACCCTGTATTACCCTTAATTAATTCTTATTAATCCTGCAATTAAAAGTGTATGAAAATCTTTCTTTGGGGCATTTATGAAGTTTTTTTCAAAGTTAGAACAAAATCTAACATGAGCTAGCTTTGCCAATTAAACGATTTTATATGGAATGACTCATACTTAAGTGCCTGGTAAAGAGCATACAATTTAGCAGTAAATATACTGGTATGAAGAAAAAGTTTAAACATAAAAACGGTGTTTTAAATTCAGCTCCAACTCCATCTACAGATTTTGAGGCATCGGTAAATACTTTTGTAAATAATTTGAATTTATATCATTTAAGTATATCATTTAAATTAAAAAATTAAATGTAAATCTGGTAAAAAAAATTGCTGATAGGAGCTACTTACCATTTTACTACAAAACTCTTAGCTATGGGAGATATGGGAGAGGCAGAAGACAATTCTTTTTTTGACGGCTATGGAACTAAGAATTTTTATTTTAACTAGTACTTAAACAAATTTATTATAACTACACCTTGTAAATTATTCTGATTTACGTCTTCTTTGGTAACTGCTCAATATCGGCGAAGACAACTCTCGTGTACTGGCCTCTTTCACTCTGCTGGCGGATTTCAAACTCAACCGGCAGCAAAGCGGAAAAAGACATGTCCACAAAGCGTCAATATGTTCGTTGATCCTTTAGATTCTTGAAACCTTCTAGCTTCCTTGGAATTTGCAGCAGAAAATAGTTTAATGCTACTGCAGGACACTACGTAGGTTTTTCATAATAGCAACAGCTTGTAGTCACTCTTCTAGTTTGTGGCACCGACTTTCTTCTTCACATTAACTTTACTTATTACTTATACACCCAACGGTACAAAATGTCGCCACCTAAAAATTTAGATTAGGTTTTCTGATTTTTAACTTTTTTATATTATGTATTCCGATATTCGAGATTTTTTCATCAGTTTGTAGGTACAGGGTTTTCATTTATATTTTGACACGCATTTACAACTATAACTAAAAACGATAGAAAAAAACTTCCTATATAAAAGTTTTATAGTTTTTCTTATTATCTTTTAAGCATAATGAAAGAACAAATGAGCATCAAAAAGTTAAGTGAATAAGTTAATTTTTTCAAATGGAACCCCTGTATATTTTTATTAGAATAAAAGCTATTTTTACCCCCTTTTTTAAAAATATATAGTTTTTGGTATTTTCATTTAGCCGTATTGAAAATATTTAAGTTTTTGATTAAAAAATCAATGGAAAATAAAAATCACTTTGCCTTGGAAAACAAATGACTTGCTTTGTTTATACGTTTTGACGCCCTTGCACGTCTTGATATTTTGGGTCGCTTCATTTACATTAAAAATACTTAACTATGGATATACCGAAGATCAAAAACACAAATAATACGTCTTTTCTACGCAAATAATGAAAACATTTTCTGTTTTGAATATCACCAACGTTTTCCCCAAGGGTAAAAACTTAACGGAGTGCTCGAGCCCATTTAAGCCCATTGGCAATTTAAACGTCAATTCGGTAGGACGTAACCGTTTGCCTGTTTGTTTTTATCTACAAGTGTATAGGCTAAATTTTTTAAAATGTTTACATTACAGTTCTAATAGTAAGTGCATATCCAAAATAGTTTTTAAAAGTTGAATATTTAAAAAATTAATAAAATAAATCTACCTTCCGGGAAAAAACCGGATGACGTCCAAATAACCTGTATCTGGGATTAAAAAAAATCGAGCACTCTTTCTTGTTTCCACCCTTGCGTTTTCCCGGAAGCGAATACCTTCGAGAAACTGATAACTTATATTGTTCGTCTTTAGAGAAAAAAAACGTTAAAAGAAAAACGAGAACAGGGGCTGCAAATGAAGAGAAGATTTAAATATTTTGCTTTTTTTTTGAAGGTAAGTTTTATTTTAGGGTAACAAAAACACAATCTAAGCGATAAACTTTTTAGAAAATCCCGAAAGTTCAATTCTTTTTAAAAACAAACAAACCTGGGAAAAATTCACGTACATTGAAGAAACCAATTTTCATCCCTACAAATTTTTGCCATTCAAAAATTTTTAAAGACGCTCATAAGATTGAACGACTTAATTTTGTCAAGAAATGATTCGTAATCTTCAAAAGATGAAAATTTTTTAAACATTTTATTTACTGATGAAGCAACTTTCACTACGGCGGGGATGTATAATAGAAAACAAGCATTATTGGGCTGAAAACCCCTTTACAAAATTCAACCTGTTAAGACAAGGACGTAGGTCTCTTCATGTTTGGTGTGGCCGTTGGGCAGTAAGGTTATTGGACCGATAATTTTTGAAGGACCTCTAAGGGAGATAGGTATCTGCATTTTTATTCAAAATGAGATCAAAATCTGCTTAAAGACATTCCTTTCACAATACAGAAACATACTGGCACCAGGATCGGGCACCCCCACAATGTTGGACCATCTCAGTATCTTGGAGAAATAGGAATTTGATAGAAGGTATGGTTTTAGATGGCCGCCCTAGCCCCGACTTAAACCCTCTGGATATATTTTTTTGGGGGGTTTCCTAAAAAATAAAATTTAACGAAAGGCCAGAAAAATATAACATACTAAGACAAAAATTGAAAATGAAATAAGTTACTTAATAGGAACCGGTCCAATTTGTTTTCAACGCGATTAATCGTGTTGAGGAGAAACATTTTCGGCAGAGAAAATGGTGGGTTACGTCGAAAATTTGTAAATTTGAACGTAATCTATTCTGTAACCACAGAACAGGACATTTGCTTCGGCTTAGCTTTTCGCCTGGTAGAGCAGTAATGTCGTGAGTACAATGACCTAATTAAGGTAAGTAATTAATTAAGAAAAAGATGGGGCCCGGTTTTCCTTTTATTCGGTTCTTAATTAAATTTAACGGTGGGAAATACCGAAATTAACCAAGTTTGAGATTGCTGTTGTTTTAATTTCACAAAGGTAGGAATTTAAATTCATAAACAGTCAGAAAATAAATGGTTTTTATTCATATTAAACGAATAATTTAAAAAATATAATTTTAATTAATTTAGAAACGAACCTCCCCCCATTATTTCTATCAAACTTAACGCAATCTTTATTTCTGATGTAATACGCATAATACCGTGTACTTGATCAAGCATCCGTAATATTATAAGCGCAATTAACCCCCTTTTAAATCAACTAAAAATTAACTTCCCTATCAGATCGGTTCTTACAATTTTGATAGTTGTTTTACATTATTTACAAACAATATTATAATAAAAGAGAAACATGTCATCAAATGTAGGTTAATTACTTAGTTTTTAAAAAAATAATAAAATTTCAATTTTAAAATAGATAGATAAACAAAAAATATGGTTGGTATTCCCCATAAAAAAAAGGAAAGGTAAAACCTGTTTTCCGGTTGGTTTCGGACAAAATGGCTGCTGGACGACGCCCTGCTCCTACACTAGTAGTGGTCACGTGAAGAGCCAAACCATACAGGAACGATTGTCGAAACTGGATGAATTTACCAAACGAAAAAATCGTAAAAATCGTAAAAACCCTGTTTGAAGAAAAACAGTATTAGGACCCTTAAAATCCGTAATAAAGACCAAACAATTTATAGTGATAATAAACTCAGTATTATACAGATATTTATGGGTATTTTAAGTATGAGTTAACTCACCATAAATGCGGGTTACAGGCTACCAACGGAGGAAGTCAGTGGCTACTCCTACAGAGGAAATGAACATTGCACACTGCTATAAAAAACACCCAAAATTAGCAAGATGACTTGGATAAAACTAGATTTGAAAATTGAAAGAAAATAGAATTTTAACATACCTGTTTGCAAATCAACCGTTAATAGTCCTGATAAAACATCACCAGTTGACCATAGCACGCCATACCACAAGAAAATATAAAATTTTAATGCATCGCACGTGAATTTGGCAGAAACGCCATTAGGCAAAAAAAAATCGCCTGAGCAGGAAAAAAGAGAACCTAAGCTCTCGCTGGTACAACGTCTGCGCAAATCGTACCGTGATCGTACCCACATATCGAAGCGTTATCAGTAAAGCGATCTGAAACGGCTTTAGTCGAGCAGGCGTTACGTGGAAAAGGCAGTGGTGCCGCAATTTTTTTTAATAAAACAGGTTTAGAAATCGTTAAATTTATTTGTATAAGAAAATAATTAATTGACGTTGATACTAATTGAATATAATATTATTATTATGAAGAAAACTATAAAAAAAACAACTTGTATTTAAACGCTACAATATTTATCTTAAAGTTCGTAATAAATAAATCATTTGTTTTCTAAGGCAATGCTGTTTTTTTATTTTTCATTGTTTTTTTTAATTAAAAACTTAAATATTTTCAAACGTCTAAATGAAATACCAACAAACATATTTTTTAAAAAGGGGATAAAAAGAGCTTTTATTCTAAATAAAAATATACAGGGTTTATTTGAAAAAGTTAACTTATTCATTTTTCTTAAATTTTTGATGTCATTTGTTTCTTTTATTATGCTCAAAAGATAATAGAAAAAAAAAACTATGAAACTTTTATAAAGGAAGTTTTTTTCTATCGTTTTTAGTTATAGTTGTAAATGCGTGTCAAAATATAAATGAAAACCCTGTACATGTACTGACATTGTTTTTTATTATTCTGATAATACCCACTTTTTGCTTAGGTGGTATTATACGTGGATAAATGGAAACGTTGTATTTTCTAAGTTTAAAACACCCTGTGGCAAAATTGAGATAGCGAATTTTGTTTAAAGTCTTTTCGAATAATATTGGAGGAATTCGTAAAATTTTTTTTAATCCAATTAGCTTTTACTTATAAGAGCTACACGATTTTAAAACCAAATAAATACCATATTGAATATTATTAAATTTTTGGTTTATAACTACGTAGGCCTAATTTAGACAAATTCAAAAGCCCTTTGTTCTGGTCGGTCAGGGTTAGTTCTGGTTAGTGAAAGCGGCTTTTTATTTTTTCCGGTTATATTTCAGACGTGACAAATCACTAAAAGTAGGAACAGTAAACTTTTCCGTTTAGGTAGATAGTTAAAACATATATTATTATTAGATTATTTTATTATTACTATTATCCAAATAAATCTTTTATACAGGGTGTTCGGAAAATGCGTTAGGAAATTTTAAGGGGTAATTCTACATAAGAAAATAATGTTAGAATCATTTGGCAAAATGTCGAAATCCCCATGGTTACCAAGATACAGGGGTGCAAAGTTCAATTTTTAGTTTTATTTTTCCGCCATATTCCATTTATTCTTTCGTCAATTTAGTTGGTGTTTGGCATAGAACCGGGCTCTTTAGGTTCTAATATTGTACGTTAAAGTAGTTCTTTTGAACACCCGGGGCACTTTACCTGAAACACAAAATTTATTTACACCCTATCTTTTTTTGGGAATATATTGCAAATTTGAATTTCCAGCTTAAAGACAATTAAAAACTTAAAAAGAAAGTACTTTCATAAATGTCGATAAACCCAACCATTTACCCAATCGCATCAAAGTTTTCATCAGGTTATCCAAATTAACCATGCATTTAAATGGAATCAACAAACGTCGCCTTGTGTCAAATCTTGCGAAATTTGACAAATATTGGGCATTACTGTTGTGTTAAAAATTTTTCGTGAAAAACATACATTGGTATAAAGGAAACAAATATTAAATATTGAGTACCGTGATATGCATTTTTGTTACGGGCAAGCACATGGGAATGCAGAAGAGGCCCGGCGGATTTATATTGCAACTTATCCAGAAAGGAATGCTCCATGTGCACGAACTTTCATCAAACATTCAAGACGACTTGGTGAGATGGATTCTTTCAAAACTTGGTTTTCGAAAAAAGGCATGTGAGAACTGTTGAAAGAGAACAAATTATCGAAAGAGAGAAGAAAATCCAGGTATTAGCAAAGGAATTTGCGTTACAAAGAAGAATTGCTAATTCTACAGTTGGCAAATTTTTCATGAAGAACCGTACCCATTTCATGTACAGAAGGTTCGCACTTTATGAGGGTGACTCACAACTACGACTGGACATGTGCAATAGTCTTTGGAAAAATTTCAAGAAAATAACCAGTTCATCACCTAATTTTGTTTATGGAAGAAGCAGCATTCACGCGGGATGGGATTACAAATTTTCGTAATACGCCGAATGGTCGAAGAAAACCCTCACGCCATTGTAGAAAAACAGCATCAGCGAAGGTTTTCGTTGAATGTATGGGCCGGAAGTGGAGATCATCTAATAGGACCTTATTTTTTGACGGACCGTTGAGGGACAGGTTTATTTAAATTTTCTTCAAAACGACCACCTTGCGAAAACGTTCCCCTACAAAACCAATTAAACATTTGGCTACTTCAGGATGGCGCTCCACCCCATT
>JAHBCN010026651.1:0-10411 GCA_019359885.1 Listronotus oregonensis | reverse complement strand
AGCAGTATTTTTTAAAACTTTTTTAAAATTTTTTTCGGGGGTTTTTAAACTAATTTTTTGCATCCTGTGATTTTTTTTAAAATTTTTATTATTTTTTTTAAAAAAAGATTTTTTATGCTGTAAACGGGGGTTTTTTACCGGTAGTTTTTTTGGCGGTCCCTTTGTGGTGGGGCCCCGAAGGGAAATGGGCCGGCACTCAGAATAGCGCAAACCCAGCAGACACGTAATTTTTTTTTTAAGTTATAAGAATATTGATCCCTAAAGGTTTAAAAAGAATAGAATACTGCCCCCCTTGGGGTAGAAAAAAAGTGGAAGTCAGTTTCATGGGTTTTTTTGGAAATAACGGGGTTTTTTTTAGTGAAACAAAATTTTATGTCATTTTTTAAAATGAAAGGATTTAGTGGTTTTTTTTGAAAATAAAGGGATGTGATTTTTTTTTGTTGTTTTAAAATTTTTTCAGAAAATTAATATTTAAAAAATTTTTTTCAGTTTTAAAAATCAAAAAAAAATTTTTTTTGTTTTTGACATCGATAGTGTACATTTTTTTAACCCTAGTGTATTCTATTTTTTTTTTAATCTGGGGATACAACAGATTTTATAAAAAACTCTGTCACATATTATTACAAATAATACATTTATTTCATGAGGCTTTTTCTTTTTCAGCGCAAATCTCAAAAAAAATAAAAAAACGGGGGGAAATAATACAAATAGAAAAAAAAGTTTATCAGACAAATAACCGCCGGTCTTTTTTTGGGGGATCCAAATTCAATATTTAATAACATATCTTCATATAAAATCGGCTCAATTTTTCCAGTGATTAAAATTTTTTGCCCCCCAAGAGGTTTTTTTTGGGTTTGTCGGATAACATCGAATTTAGCCCCCAAAAAACCAACGGGAAACACAAAGCGGGGGGGACTTTTGTCGCGACCTGCGATATAACGAAGCCTTCAACCCTTTGAATTTTATTCAGCGTATAGCATGTGTATGGAACTTTTCCCCCCTATTAAAACCATATGTTGCTTCATCATAATTATCCGTTTTTAACAAAAACATCAATTGATAGTAAATGCGACAACAATTTACCCTGTTGATTTCCCCAAAACGACAATGGACGACGGCAATTGTAAGCATATTGTTTGAGGATGCTGGGGGGTGCAGACAAGGTCCAGCTATTTTTAAATTTTTAAAATGATAGAAGCATTACATTATTCTGAGTGGATAATCGGCCATTAAAATGAAGGCAATGTCTTGGAAATTTAAAAAAATTGGGATTATTTTTTAAATTTTTTTAATTTTTAAAAATGTTCAGAGTTTTTTCTTTGAATGGGGTTTTTATTTTTTTTTTAAATTTTAAATGAAAAAAATTTAAAAACCCTTTTTTTAAATTTTGGTATTAAAACAACCTGATTAGCATAACTGCATAAAAACGAACATATCAAAAACCTTTTATAATCACTGTTTAACCCGGGGTCCGGTGAAACTTAGTGCCGATCCCCGTCCGCCAAACGACCAAATGCTCTGGTCGCGGTATTCCCCTCTTCTTTTTGGGGCCCCGGGGGAAAAAGGGGGAACCCCAGCACGTTTTTTTTTTTTTATTTTGTCAACCTTTTTAAAATTTAAAATTCCTTTTTTAAAAAAAACCCAGAAAAAATTTGGGGTTTTTTCCCGGTATATCATCTCTTAGTTTCCCCCGATTTTTTGAAAGTTTTATTAGTAGAACTTTTTTAAAAAAAGTTTGAGGGCAATTTTTTTTTTTGCAAGATATTTTTATTTTGTTAATTTTTTTTATTTTTATTTCACATATCTTCCTTTGGGAAACCAATGATACAGGAAGTTTTTTCCCTTTTTGGGTTTAATGGGGCACAAAAAAGGGCTTTTCCCGAGAGGGACCCTTTTGGGCCCTTTTTGGACTGTTGATTTCCGCCCGTTTGTCTTTGCCGCTATTTATACAGCCCCGGTATTCGACAGCGCTGTGTTTCACCATGGTTTTCTTCGGAATGTTCTTTTGAATCTCACGTGGTCCATTGTTGCTGATATTTTATTGGTAAGTGTATTTTTAACATATTTTTTCCTTTTTGTTTATATACCGAAATTAAATATTTTATATATTTTGACACTTCCTTTGATCCATTCAAGCCACAACTTATGGATGTTTTTTTGTTTTGTACAGAAAGTTTCATTAATATTGCAAAAAATTTACCAAATGGATTGCTTGGCTGAAAATAAAAAAAAATCCTATAAACATATGTCCTAACTTCTAAACTGTTTTATAAATGTGGATAAACAGTTGTCTTCATATTGAAGGTAACCATTCCCAATACCTTTCATTTGTTCTGTCCCAATTGAATTAGAAAAAAAACTAGTAAATAAACTTATAAATTTTAAGTAAACTTTTTTTTTTTTAGTATGTAATTATGCCTATTAGAAGATCAACTGCCGAGGGCTTCCAACTTTTAGTGTCGCATGCCCTAGGAGATGCAGGAAGTCCTTATTTAATTGGAGTGGTGAGTTATTTTTGTATAAATTCCTTACTTACATATATAATTTTAACTCTCAAACTTTTCTTGCCATGTTTATGAAAAACTAAAGTAAAATTAATCAACAACTAAGAAATTTTTAAAATATTAATTAATAAATAATGACAAATTATTCTCATTGAACTCGTGGAAGGAATACACTAAAAACAACAGAGATCCGAAAATGTTGTTCAAAAGTTATGTTCTAAATTCTAAAAGTATCCGAAATCTTCAAATGATTCTGATCAATTTTTATTAAATAAATTTTTTCCTGCACGTTTTATGAGTAAAAATCCCTTTTGCGCAAAAAAAAATCAGAAGATTAGTAGGCACCTGTCACAAAACTAGGAAAAATTGATTTTCGTAAAAGGTCATTTCTCTAATAAAGCATCATTAGGTTTGAACACACAATTTAATGTTTAGTTTTAATTCTCATGGATTATCCCGTTCAACAACAAGTTTTTTGCTTGAAACATAAAGAGTAACTTAATAGAAAAAGCTGAAGCGACAGTACGTACCGCTAAAAACTCTAAGAGAGTTCTGCGAGAAGTTTTTAATGGCCGACTTATTTCACTATTTGGCGATTTAAATTGGCTTTTGGGTCCCCCCGGGCTTAACTGCACCAGACTTTTTTTTTGGGCTATTTAAAGTCAAAGGTTTTTACAACCTGTCCAGAAAACATCCAAGATCTTAAAGTCCGAATTTCTGAAGAGGTCCGGTGAATAGATCAGGTTTTCCTTCATCGTATCATGAATCATTTCTTGTCAAATCTTGAAAAATGCATTGAAGTTAATGGCACTTACTTAAAAGACGTAATTTTTAAAAGCTAGAATAAGTCGTATGTTATAGTAAATCCCAAAGAGGGAATTGTAAGTGAGTATAACAAAAGGTTAGTTTGATTAAGTTTTAACAATTTTACTAAGCAATTAAGATGAGTAGTTTATTATGGGGAACCCTGTATATGAGCTGGAGAGTAATTTGGGTGTCACAGTGACACTTCGTCCCACTATGCGACGGCTGACCGACTTGACTGTACTGTTTATTCTAGCGTAAACTTTTTAATACGACTGTCGCGTTACAACTGCCCTAAATAAAGTTAATAAATTTGTTTTAGCTTTCGGAGGCTTTCCAAATAATGTTAAATGGCCACAAAACGGATACACTTACCACCACGGAACCGTCAAGAACCACTATAGCTACGAGCAGCCCGTCGACTCCGTCGGATAATGACATTAACGCATTCAAGGCGTTAGAATACGCATTATTCACGACGTGTTTCGTAGAAATTCTGGGAGGATTTTTCTTCCTTCTGAATGCCTTCTATCTTGTGGAAGATAGGGAAAGCGTGGAACGAGCTATACATGGTAAGTAGAATCAGGCATCGTTACGCGGTTTCCAAATGTTGCATCCTTTCGGCAATTTTAAGAAATTTGTAAGAATCGTTCAGAACCAATTTCTCCAAAAATGTAAGAAAATAAATAAATACAGTTACTGTTTTCGGGTCTTTAAAGAGTTATTGATTTGGTTCCTTAAATAGCAACTTCTTCTTTAAGGAAAAATGAGAAAATATGCTTTTATCATTACTAGTGTAGTAAAGTTACGCTGTAAATACTATCTGTACTATAGTGTTAGTTGGTAAAGACGTCTTAGAATACAGACCCGGTTTTCTATTCGTAGGTTATCTATCGATCACCGACATCACAGCTCGGCTATTTCGATATAAGATCAAGGGAGATAGATATAAAATTAGGGTTGACCAGAGGGTACACGGTTAAAACTTACGCCAAGCACAGCCTTCTGATGATGATATAAGCGGTGTCACAGACAAACCTATGTGGCCAAATTTATTTCCATAATCCTTAGGCCTGTAAAATTGGACTTTTGGTAATAAAAAGTTCATACGAATTTCTTGTTCTTTTTTGCGAAAAAGTGTTTTTAATAAAATAACGCTTTATTGTTATTCCAGAGAACTATGTAACTACTAGAAATCTGGAGCTTTGCAATTATGTGTAGTAATTTTCTTTTACAACCTGTATCTTAAAATTGGGATCGTTTTAAAGTCAAGTTTGAATAACATTTTTGTCTTATTTTTGGCCAAGGAATCTTCCATTACGCGTTGTCCCATGTTTTTTGAAATACCTCGTATAATTAAGGGCATTTGCTTATGGTAAAATAATAATTATTTTTGATGTATAGCGGTTTAATGTAAATAAGTCACATTTAATTTTTTTTATTTTCGTTTAAAAACATCTTTTTCAAAAGTCCTAGGATTTGTCCGTATATGATTGTTTGCAAAATTTAAACTTAAAAAACTGATTATGAAGTCAAAAATGCAATAAAATAATATAACTTAATACTGTTTTAATTTTTATTTTATATGTTAATTGTCCTAAACATGCTTGTATTGACACACTTTTTCTAGTGTATGATTTGAACCACCCTGTAGATACTCTGCGGGTCGACAAACTTTAGAACTATTTCTATCTTCTAAAGGTATATATTTTTAATCAAATAACTTAGATTCCCATCTTTTATTTACGTTTGCTAAAATTTAGTAATATAATGTAATTTTTAATTTTTTTCAGTGAAGATCTTGCAGCTCTAAATCAAAAATATGATCGGTGATTCCCTCAAATATTTGTGGAAATATTATTAGTCGAATCTCAAACAGTTTTACCTATGCCGATTTTTATGTAATTAGTGAGTGGTCCTTTGGTTTGACTTTGGCATCAGCGCACTAACCTTATCACTTCTTGAGACAGATCGAATCGTAGCCTCGTTTGAGGGGCGTATATTAAATTCTATCGCAAATTTAAACTATAAAGGTAATTTTTAAATAAAAGCTGTTTACCTGTTTTTATAAGGTAGAATAAATTTTAAAATTTTTGAAAAAGGTGTTTTTCTATAAAGATAAAAAATTAAACCTGCTTTATTTACTTTAAACCGCTTTAAATCAAAAAATTTTATTTCATTTTATCATGATCAATACTTTTTATTATACAAGGTGTTGACAAACTTAGGAGTCTAGGGCTTTTCCAATATACTTAACACTAATATATACTTTACTTACTTAAGGGCGTTTTTCCCATTTTCTCTATTCACAATCACAGAAGACTAAAGTCCAAATTATACTCATTTGTAATGACGTCATTTTTGTTTATCTTTGTTTAGTATATTCCAAACAGCGGTGACAACAAATTTTTGAAAAAAATGGGTGTCTGATCATTATTCATTTTTTATATTTTTGGTTTGGCAAAGTATCCGTCACTGTCAATCAAAAACATTGGTGTGTCAACTTGTTGTTATTTCGAAAAGATAAAAAATGCCGAGAAAAAGATATAATAGGTATAATGAACAAACGCAGCGAATAATTTTAAATATATTGGCTTTTTTTCAACTGGAAAAGGAACAAGTCCGAAACGGAATCGCCCTTCAAACTGAGAATGTAATACAGCGAGTGGCAGATGCTACGAAATTGAGCCCAACGACGATAGCAAATATAAGGAAGAATGGGATAAAATTAGACCAGGATTACGCTTCCAATATGTCTTCCAAGCACCGCACCGCAAAAACCAAAATTACAACATATTTGAAAAATTTAATTGACACAATTTATGCTATGTACGCCAGAAAAGAATATGTTACGTTGGCAACAATAAAACAAAAGTTTAGGGAATAATTTGAATATTTTGAATTTTCCATCGACTCCTTAAGAAGATGGATCAAAAGTATAGGCTTCCGGTGGAAAAAATCTAATAATAGAAATTATTTAATGGACTTGCCAGATATTGTTCATAAAAGAATACATTTTTTAAGGGAGTATATCAAAAATAAAAATTTAGGTTCGGAAGGTTTTACTGAAGTTTTCATTGACGAGACGTGGATCTTTAGCAAGGGATCATTTCGTAGTAGCTGGCAAGATGATACCAAGCACTCGGATTCAAGTAAAAACTGGTGCCTTGTAAATCTTCATAATTTCGTCTGTTACATATTTTTATCAGCTTATAAAAGTACAAAAAAATTAAAAAGTAGGTCCAATAGGATAGTTTGGGAGCTATGATGGCCCTTCAAAGACTCCTGGATCTCTCAAAAAATCGCAGCGAAGCAATGAAGAAATATATGAAAAAGTTTTATTTTCAACCATCCTCCCGAGTCCTACCGCCTGACGAGTCCTAGCAGTTTACGTTTGCAGGGCTTAATACTCGTGTTAGTTAAATTAGGTGAATTAGGTTAGGCTAGGTTGATTAGGTTTAGTTAGGTTAGACTTGTTTTGGTTAAAAAAAAACGCGTTTGCAAGTAAAAAACGCAAACGGCTAGGAATCGTCAGGCGATGGGACTCTGGCGGATGGTTAGGAATAATTTCAGTGCAGCAATATATAGCATAGGAATGCAAAATATTAATTTGACGTATTTAAGGATTATTACAGATTTTGAAGCTCATAATATTGCTTCGCAGTGAATTTCTGGGAGACATTCTCACGTGGCGTACCTCCCATTTCTCCCAAACAATCCAAATAATTTTTTTAATTTTTTTGTTAAAAAATGTAAAGGTTGGGCTTTATGAGGGAATTTGACTGTAAGTACTATGTGCATGGAACATTACCTATTTCTGATGTTTAAGAAAAATTAAGTTAACTTATATTTTTTAAGGTCAACGTTATATTGTGGTCTAATATTTAAAAGTGGATTAAAGACGGGGGATTATCATGACAATATGAACAGGAAAAACTTCGAAAACTGGTTTAAAACTCAGCTGGTTCCGAATCTTCCACCAAAGTCATTAATAATCATGGACAATGCAAGTTACCATTCTGGTTTATTAGAAGAAATCCCGAGAAAATCTTGGACAAAGCAGAGACTGATCGAATGGTTGAATAAAGAGAACATTAACTTTCCAGAAAAGGCCATGAAAGATCAAATATGGAATATTGCGCGCAAAAACTCCCTAATGAAAAAAAAATACTACCTTGATGAATATGTTAAACCTTTAGGACACAAAATTTTGCGACTGCCACCATACCATTGCCAGTTTAATGCAATTGAAATGGTATGGTCGGAATGTAAACGAAAATACGATCAATATATTTCCAATCTAAGGGGTCACCTTCAGAAGTTCTGGCTACATGGGAAAGGGTTATAAACGAAATTTCTATAGATCAATGGCAAAAATATGTAATTCATACAGAAAAGGTAATTCAAGCGGCTTGGGAGGCAATACGAGTGCTGTGATGCCTCTGATATTCCGCCACTTGTAATTACGACTAACGCAGACGACGACGACGAAGACAATATCTCTGACTTTAGTTCGGACTCTGACAATACTGACGAGACTGATTGACCTTTTGTGTGCTTGCAAATTTTATTTCATGATCGTCATTTAAGTATTTAATCCTATCGTTACAATTACATTAACTTGGCAATGCAATATGTTTGTTTTTTTTTGAGTTTGTATCTTTATTTTTTGGATTTATATTTACATTTTGATGTGTTAACATATTCATCCAGGCAGTATTTTTTTCATAAACAAGTAAATTAAATTATGAGTATTTGAAATTTTCCCTGAGGTTAAAATAATTTTATACCATTCTTCCTATTATTCACAATTTTTGTAAGCTCAGTTTTGGTACATCTACTGCTCGTTGTATTACATTCTCAATTTGAAGTGCTATTGCGCTTCAAACTTGTTCCTCTTCTAGTTGAAAAAAAGCCAATATATTTAAAATTATCTGCTGCGTTTGTTTATTATTCATGATTAATCATATTAATTGTTAATTGTTACTAAGTTTGTTAATAAATAAATACTACAAGATTATTTTTATTTTTTGAGATTGAAAGTGTATAGACGAATGTAAAAATGATAATATACTGCTAATGGCCGGTTGCACCAACAATTTTAAGGAACCATTAGGCTCCTTTCACACGGGGAGCTTCACGTCTCTCACTCCTGAGGGAGAGGAAGGCTCTTAGCACCAAAATGCAACGAGTCCAATGGAGCTTTCAAACGGAGAGCGGGAGCCGCCACGTATCGGGAGACGAGAGCCTCACGTCTCATGCATCTCGAGCCGGGAGTCGCGTCAGGCAGGTAAGGGCGAAAAGAGCTCCTGTATAGGAGCGAGAGACGTGAAGCTCCCCGTGTGAAAGAACCCTTAGCGTTATTTGTTCCTTAAATCTCCAATGTAGCCAATCAGATTGCTTTGTTTGGCCATTTTAAGGAATACCTTGTGCTAAGGGTTCCTTAAAATTGTTGGTACAACCAGCCCTAAATCATCATTTGTTAATTTTCTGAACGTATACAAAAAACATAACAGACTATGAATTTCTGAACGCGACAGTAAATTTTCTAACCTAATATTGATTGACAAAAATGTCTAATTATTAATTTACGACATACGTTTTTTCTCACCTGGATAACGTAACTACAAATGAGTATAATTCCGACTATACACAGACACTAAAGTCAGTTCTGCAGACACTTCTTGATTACTCAGTCTGTTAAAAAAAAAAAAAAATTTAAACTTGCAAATCAATAAAAAAAACTTTAAGAAAAGACAGGAACAAACGGTACACGGCAAGAAACAAGTATGTTTTTCTTCTTGTTACGTCAAATTCGAAAGTTGTTCGACTAAGCCCAAAAGTCGCTAGGCTATGCGGGAAATTTGAATTCAACACCTTTTGTCTGCGTGCATTTATCCATTTTTTCCTTTATTCTAATTTTCAACCAGCAGTTGGAAATGTATAAAATTTGCAGTTACTATTTCTGTCAGTATTCTTACATTTAACTAGACAACAACTATTATGCACCGTTTTTATTATTTTTTTTCTAATTGTTTACATTTAAATCAAGCATGATTTAAGGAAAATTTGACCGCAGCGAGCGCTGCAATCGATTTAGCGTTCCCCACCATACACTCTGCTTCCTGCCAATACAGATTATTTTATATTGTTGCCAAACATTTTTACTGTAAATAATCGTCTGTATTCTTTTACGTCTGTGGTTAGAGCTAAATGTCGATGTAGAAAATTTTGGTTTTGGGTCTCATTGAATTGCATCAATTCCAAAATCTTATCGCAAAGAATTTTAAAAGTGAAACATCTTGAAAATAGTTTAATTTAGACAATAAGCATACCCATAAACAATAATTGTTGTAGCTAACTGATGCTTGCGCTTTATTTTACTCAATTATTTTATTCTTTATTGCAGACTTAGAATGATTTTGATTTTAGATTCTAGCGAATCAAAGGAAAATTTGTACTTGATTCCATTGCGTCTAAAATCTTCGGACAAGCTGATTTTAGATATCACTCGATGGACAGAACCCTGTAGAAGATACTTAAAATATCATTTAATTTATTAAGCCTAAAAATTAAATATTTTTATACGAAAAAAAAAATAAAAAAATAAAATTTCTCAGAGTATTTTACTGGGTTTAGTCTTGTTAAAAAGTATTTTTAAAAAATCTAATTTTACTGTCTTCTTAGCTGAAAATTCCTAACCAGACCATACCGAACAGACTGACCCTTTGCAGCAGAACAAAATACTCGAAATTTATAACACGTATGTTTTTAAGAGTATTTTCAATATTGGGTTGAATAATAATTGAAATACATACAATGTATTTTAGTTGGTTTAGGAATTAATAATTTGGTAATTATGTAGAATCGCGACTCTACTTTTTTGGGATGTATCAACATGATTTTTTTTTTTGAGTAATCAGATGTTTTATTCTTAAAGATCATCCAAAATACAATAATAAAAAATAAAAATTAATTCTTTGATTAAAAAATATTTTAAAAAACTAAAAAGACCAAAAAAAAAAAATTAAAAAATTGAAATTAAATATATGTCTTTACACTAAAAATTTCTAAATTTAAATGGATACGTTTTATTGATGCTA
>JAHBCN010026650.1:0-10552 GCA_019359885.1 Listronotus oregonensis | reverse complement strand
GATTTTTTCTTTCCTTGGGTCCTAAAACTTACTTACATACAAAATTTTAAGTTTCTACTTCCTCATAAAAAAATGAACATAATTTTAATGGGTTAATAAGTAAGTGAGTCAGTCAATCAGTTAGTAGTAAAATGGGCGATTTTTAAAATCAAATATCTCAGAAAACACTTGACATACCTTTCTCAATTTTATCGCAGATAATTAGAAAATTTACATACCAAATTTCATACTTGTATGTGGATCAGTAACAAAGTTATTTTAGGGGGAAAATATGTTTAAAACCCTTTTTCGAATAAAAATTATGCGTCGGGTTTGGGAATTTTGCCTGGCGCATTTTTGCCCCTAAATCTGGTATTCCTATTTAATAAAAACATTGTTTTCTGAAGATTTAAAAAAGATAATTTTTTCCCTTTTATAACCCAAAGTGGATTTTATACTAGGGCTATGTTCTGTTATATGTTGAGTGCATTTACGCAACCTTAGGGGTGGGGCAAAAGGGAGGGAGACGGTGGGCGGAAAAACCAAACCCCACTACCACAATTTTCGTATACCCTTTAAAAAATATTACATTTTATTTGGGTTCTTCCAAATTCGGTGTATCGATGCGATGTTGTTTCCGATTGCAAGCCTACAGGAGATAATTTTTTGGAAATTTTTTTTCACTTAAATGACATAAATTATACACCATTTAAAAGGAAAGGGGAAATAATCTATGCCTCTGTGGAACAAATTATTGACATGGGTCGAGATAAGAGAAAAATAGTATCTAAACATAACCGATTTTGGGGTATTTCACTCAAGGGATTTTAAAAAACTAAATCCAAATTTAAAAACTTTACAGAAAAAGCCTAGATTAAAGGTTGGCTTTCATATAGTTTTTTGAAATTATCGATAATTATACCTTTTTTAAAAAAAACATTATGCCCCAAACCCCAAATTGGACCCAAATTCGCGGTACAATGGGCCTTGCAAACGTAGATTATGTTATACTTTTTTTTAAATTTTTTTGTTGTTTTGGGAAAATTCCCATCTTTTTTACTCTTCAAGTAAGAAAATTGCTGCAATTTTTTTTACTCCAATAAAAGAAAAATTGTAATTGCTTTTACAAAAACATAGATAATTTATTCAAATTCACGAAAACAAAAACAAATAGAGGATTTGCTTTTGCAACGTCATTTTTTTTTAAAGGGGCACCCAAAAACTTATTGTTTTCTTGAAATTTTAAAATATCTTTTTTTACCAAAGTGTTCCTCCTGAGGCGAATATTATCTGTATATATCTAGTATGTGCCCCACGTCTCACCCTTTTTAAATAAAAAAAAAATAAAATTCTAGAGCCACCACTGAGTGGTAAATTAAAATTTAAAAATTACCAAAACTAGCAGAACTAAAACCAAAACTAGTCCTGGTTAGTTCTGGGTAGTAGTAACCAGAACCAATAAACATGAAGAGACACTTATTGGCCAACGTAAATAAAAATACACCTTATGCATCTTCTTACTAACCTTTTTTATGTATTATAACAAGAAAATAAATAAACGAAACAAAACATTTGAATTTAATTTTTATAGTAGATGTTTTCCTTTATAATTGGCAAATTTCTCGCGACAAATGCTACTGCATTCAGACGCTTCAATATTCAGCACGTGGTTTTTTTTTTGGGGAAAGGCCCCGGGGGAGAATATTGACCCTTTATGGCCCTTTACACACAGGCAAAAATGGGGGAAAAAAGGGCCATAAATAGTAGTAGTGCTGATATGAATCACAAACATGTTTAATCGTAAGAAAATGTTAAAACTAAGAAAAAAATTTTTTTTTAAAAAATTTTTTTTAAAACCCCCCCCCCCTTTTGGGTTCATTTTTTAAAAATTTTAAAAGGTTGTTTTTTCATTTCCAAAAAAAAAAATTTTTTGGGAAAAAATTTATTATTATTAGATTTTTTATTTTAACAATTTAAGAAGTTAAGATTTTTAAAATTTTAAAAAGAGCTTTATTTCGGCTCAAAGGGGTTGGATTGAGGAAAAAAGAGAGAGAGGTAAATTTTTTTAAACCCGAATTGTAGGATTGAGATTTTAATCCTGCTTTTTTTCCCAAATTGACCCCCCTTTTTTTCACTGTTGAGTGCCTCAACCGACTTCAATCTGCGCTGAAATAAACGTTTTTGGGGACAAAAATTTTTTGAAAAAAAATTTAAAAATGACAAGATTTTGATATACCGGGTTAATAAAATTGCTTATTATAAATTAAATAAAGTTGTATTTGTTTTTTTTTTTTTATTTTTTTTTTATAACTAACTTTTTTTTAAAAATAAAAAAAAATTTTAAAAAAATACATGTTAAGAGTAATATTTAAGTAGAAAAAGTATATACAGCCCTACTTAACAATAATTTGTAATAATAATAAAGCCAACCCCTATCTTAATAACTAAAATCAATCAATATTTTTACTATCACTTTCATCAGCAGAAACTGTTGGTTCATAAAAAAATGCCAAAACTTTTGAAGGGTACTGTTTAAGTTTTTTAGCAGGGATTTTTTCATATTGGAGAAAAAGGATCGGGAAGATTTTTAAAAGATTAAAAAATATATCCTCCATGTTTTTTTTTTTTTGAAAATTTCCGTGCATGAAATTCTCGGGAATTTTTTAATATCTTTTTTTTTTTTGATTCCGGTTTTTTCCTCGCCTTTTTTCCCCCAATTTTGGGAAAACCTAAAATATGATATTATATCGAACTGTGCATTAAGTTTTTAGGACGGAAGTTGGCATATTGCCAAAGGATAAAATTTTTACAAATTTTCGGCCGTAAAAAGACAGTAGTTTTAAAAACTAAAAATTTTTTTGAAAACCACTAGAAATTGTTAATAAAATTACTTGAATTTAAATATCAAATCTTGATCAATGCCTGTAATTTCCGAAGATTTACAGCTTTTAAAAAAAAAACGGCGAGCAGTTTCCCGTCATTATTTTTTCCCAAAAAAACCGGGGTTTTTTGGTCTATCAACCAATAGTCCCTTTTTTTTTAAAAAAATAAGTCTTGGATTCTTTTTTTTTTTTGAAGTTTTTTTTTTTTTTGGGGGCCCTTTTCGCGTTAAAACCCCCTTTTTCCCCATTTTTATAAGATAGATGAAAAAAATTAAAAACAATTTAAGCATTTTTTAAAAACCCCAAAAAATTTTAAGATTCGTCAGTAATTTCCTGTTTTAAAATCTTCTCGGGGGTTGTTAAAATCTTTGGATGTTAGATTACACAAATAGCCCCTGAGGTTAAAAAAAATTTTTATTCATTTACAATTTGCCATCTATCATTGTTAAAAAAAATTTAAAAAAAAGCCCTTTTTGTTTTTTGGGTTTAAAAACTTTTTAAATTTTTTGGTCAAAATTTTTTCTTTTTCTCACCATAGCTCTGTTGTTTCCTGCCTAAATGGGCTCTGGGGCTACAGAATCGTGTGGAGGGAAAGGTTCCCCCGGGTTTTTTTCCCCCTTACAAAAAAAATTTTTTTGATTTCGGGGCCCCGTTAATGGGGGGGATTGGCACCATTGATGTTAAAAAAAAATATTTTTTATCTGAAATATTGGACTCTACAAACTGTTTTTTTTAAAGACTTTTTTCCCCCGAACCCCCGTCAAAAACCCCCCTTTGCAAATTAAAAGTAAAATTATAATTTTCTTTTTTAAAGAATTTAAAAAAAACTTTTTGGGACTCAAATAACCTTTAAAAATGTATGATCCAGCAAACTTTGAAAGGCACTTCAGCTACATCTTCAGAAAGTTTAGGTTTTCTGGGGAGCATCTTTTTTTTTGCGGCAGAGGGCTCATAATTAGGGGGGAAAGGGGGTTTACTTATTTTTTGCCGAATTTCTTATTAGATTATATTGAAATTTTTCAATTTAGCCTCTACAAAAAACGATAAGGTTTGTCCGCTGCAAAAAAATATTTCACATTTTTTTTTAAGAATTTTTTTAAATTTTTTAAGGGGTTTGGGGGTTTAGAATGCAAAATTATTTTTAAAACATCTGTTTATCCAGTTTACCTTTGGGCCCAAACTTCATTTGAGCAGAAATGTTAGTTCTTCCCCGGGGTTGATCTCCGCAACGGTTCAGTTTTTTTTTTTATCGTTCACCCCCAAAACTAAAAACCAGGGAAGGCATCCCCCCTTTTCCGATGAAGTTGTATCCTGCATTTCCCTTTTTTTTAAATTTATTGACGAAGAAAAACCCCAAATCAATATTTAACCAATCTCGATTTTTATTTTCAAATGGGTTTTTTTTTTGATGCTGTTGACCATTTTGTGTCATATTTCTCGATGAATTTATATAAGATTTTTTTTGACTCTTTTGACAAGGGGGTTTTTCTGCAGGGAGAGGTCACTTTTTTTGCCAAAAACGGGGGCTGTTTTTTCCTTTTTCCTTTTTGGGGGGACAAATTTTTAACCAATTGAAAGTTGGCTTTTTTAAACAAAGCAGATTTTTTTTTGGGAGACCCTTTAAAAATAAGTTGTAATTTTGTTAAATTTTTTTATTACTAGCAATAGCCTATGTTCATCGGGGATAATGAATTCTAATGGTAAAAAATTTTTTAAATGATCCAGTAGTTTTTGGGGCCTATTCAATTCAAACAAACAATCAAAATTTCCTCTTTTTAATATTTGTACAGATTATACTTTGCAATCAATGGTACTTCAAATTTAAATTGAAAAAACTTCCAAAAATTTAGACCGTAGCTTGAAGAAAATTTTAAAGTTAATTCTAAAAACTACATTATCAATAGCTTTTGGATTATAATTTATATTTTGAAACTACTTTAATTTATTGTTAAAACTTTTTCTTTAATTCTTAGTTCAATGTAATTAAAAAAATTTATTTTAATAAGATTTCGCCATTTAAAATTGGTCGCCATATTGAATTTTAAAACCCATATGGCAATTTTTTTTTTTTATTTAATTTTCTTAAAATAATGTTTTATTTTAAAAAAATTATTTATTTTTTGTTAGTAGGAGAAAATTATTTGTTGCGTTTGGGACCTAATTTTATACGAATTTGGACCCAGACCATAAATTTTTAAAAATTTTTTCCCGTCAAGACGAAATTATCGCAGCAACTTAAGAGGGGATTTACAAAGGACTTATTAAACAATAATTTAAAGCTAATTTAAATGGGGGAAAATTTCAATACTTACTTTAGAAAAAAGTAAAAAATTAAAATTTAAAAAAAAAATTAATTGTTAACTTTTCAGAACACCAGTATAAAAAACGTAAAGAAATATTTTAAATAAATATTATTTTTAATATTCTACTTACCACCAGCAATAGGCTCCATTTACAAAAATTTTCACCCACACTTTGCCAAAAAACTGAATATAAATTACTAATTTTAAAGGGCCCCGAATCACAATGAAATAGTTCCACGAACATCAGCTTTCAACTAAAATATTTCTGCAAGTGACAAGACAAAAAATAAAAGGGTGATTGTTTATTATACCCAGGTACCTAGATAATGAAATTATGCTCAGAATAGGTCTTAATTGCGAAGGTGGTATTTCCGATTTATGGCCGGGTTTTCCCCGAATTTCGCTTGTGTGCATTAGTTGGAACCTTGTCTTCTGTGATCTCACATACATTTTTCTCTCTCTTTTTCCTTAGGTTGTGTCGTACCATAGAATGTTAATACGCACCCTGAAAGCGGAAAATGAGTCTAATAATAAAATTAAAATATTTTAGGATTTTAAGTTATTTAATCATTATTATTCTGTCAATCAAATTCCTACATTTATTTCGCACTGTTTTTGATGTCTCTTTTCCTTTGTTTTAAAATGTTAAAAGCTTTAAATTTTATTTACAATACTATTTTATTTTAAACATAATTTGTATATTTAATTTATGTCAGAGCCAGTCAAGTTTGGAATTTAAATAAATACAATGTCTTAAATAAATGCTTTTAACTTTGGCAATGTGATTTTATATATTTTTCTAGTAATTTCAATTTAATCTTAAACAAATTAACCGCTCTCAAACTGCAGTTAAATTGTATTTCTTTTATATTATTTCTATGACTGTAGTGCAAAAAAAACAGTACACAGGTTAAACAAAAGGAAAATTAAAAAAAATCAACAAGCATTACCTGCGGCTTCTCGTAGGTTTCCATTTAGTGCGGCTGCCGCGGGAGGCGTGTTCGTGATCATTGCTGCGGAAAGTGGATACCAAATCGGTGCACGTGACAAGGCAAACACTGCCTTGTTCAAACCGATGAGATTGGTCAAACCGAGTGTAGGATGCCAGGGGGCGTATTGGCATTGTCTCCTATAGCACGATGCAACCTTGGAAAAATGTATGTCAGTCACGAAAGACATAAATGATTTGCCCATAAAATGGTCGACATTTTCTTCTGCATTAGAAAATCACGTGCTAAATATTGAAACGTCTGAATCCCAAATCATTTATTGCGAAAAATTTCTTTATTGTGAGGGGCAATATCTACTATACAAATCAAATTTTAATGTTTTGTTTGCTTTATTTATTACTTTAATGTAATTAAATTAATGAAAAAAAGGCGAGTAAAATTTTGCATAAGGGGAATTTTAATTTACTTTGGCCGATAAGTGCCTTTACTTTTTAATTAATTCTGGTTACTAACAACCGGAACTAGTTTTTAGTTCTAGTTTTGCTTGTTTTATTTAGAAGTAAACAGAACTAACTGGTTACTACTCAGTGGCGGCTCTGGGATTTTCAAAGAAAAAATATCTTAAAAGTAAGACGTGAAACTCACACCAAATACATACCAGATGCTTACGGGATACCCTTTGGTAAAAAAAAAAATTTTGGCATTTAAGAAAAAAGTTAATATTGGGAAAAAAAAGTTTTTTTTTGTGCTTCCTGGGGAAAATGAAACATTAAAAGGAAAATTCACTATGTGTTTTTTTTTCGTAAATTTGAATCAATTTTATGGTCAAACTTTAAATGTAGCAAAATAATCTATGTTTTTCTAAAAACCATAGCAAGTTTAAATGTTTTTAATCGACAATTTTCTTAAGTAAGTATTTGAATTGTTTTTAATATTACAGAAAAAGTAGGTTCTCCAGTAAGAGTTGACTTGGCCTACGTAAAGTCGACTCTCGGTGCCTTGAATTAGCAAAAGTAGACTTTTGCAAAGAAAATCGGTCCACCAACTAATAAAAAACAAATAAAAGAGCAGAACCTTTGTAATAAAAATGTTTATTTATTTTTTTTTTTTATTATTTAAGAAGCATTTTACTTCGGTTCAGTTTTGTTTAGTTTTCTACCTTAAGTGATTTATCACGTCTGAAATATATTTAAAAAAATATAAAGCCGCTTTAACTAACCAGAACTAACCATGACCGACCCGAACTAAGGGCTTTTACATTTATCTTAATTATCCCTACGTAGAAGTTATTAACAAAATTTTAATAATTTTCAATATTTGGTAACAACATCCTCAGAATCCCCGGAATTAACTTTTACTAAAACACATCAGGTATAGTTAACTCTTCCTAATATATAAAGTTTCTAGCTGAATCCGAATCCAGGGTCAGATTGACCTCATCAGGTTAGGGTCAAGGACATTTCACGGTCAAATCTGCAAAATTATATGCAACTAAATTTGAAGTTATGGTTATGAGATTGCTAAATAGGAATCCGTGATCAGTTTAACCCCATTGGATCAAGAAAAGACATTTCAAGGTCAAATCAAAATAACACAGCCTCCCAATAAAATATTAAAGGTCCAAAAGAGTTTACTATGGTATCTCTATGTATTTGGGGTCGCTGCATACAAATCCGGGGTCAGTTTGACCCTATCAGATTAGGGTCCAGGGCATTGCAAGGTCAAATCACAACCAAATTTGTTGGGCTTAAACTGATTCGTATTCAGCGACCTCAAAAACATATCTATACACTCTTTAAAATTGGTTGCGATTAATTTTGCTGATTTGACCTTGAAATGCCCCTGAACATAAAGATACCATAGTCAATTTTTTTGAACTTTCAACTTTTTTTTATTTTGTGGGGCTGTGTTATAAACAAGATTTTAATACAAAAGAGAAAATTTTAAACACATTGTGTACATTATAACAGTTAAATATTGTTTAAATTGTACATATCAATTTAAATATTTAAAATCTATTTAGCAACCTAATTTTCATAATGGGTTGGGTTTGGTTAGTTATGTTTGTGGATGAAATTTAATATCAGTCAAAGCAAAGGTATTAAAATATTTAAATATATATTTTGATTATAAACACCGATTATTAGCGATATTAAATTTAATTTGAATAACAGCATTTTTCATACATGGGATGTTATCTCAAATTAAATCGATTTTTGCAAATGACTACGGATAACTGTTATTGCAAATTGTAATTATGTATTTGGGTAGAAGTTGTGGGATAAACACAAAGTGACCGACTTAAGGCTGGGCATATATAAAATAATTGGTTATTATTGATCTAAAAAAAAATAATTTAAAGATGTTTTTATAAACAGTAGCACTAAAATTTTGGACTTCCATTGGCTTTATTGGTTAATTGATACACAACGTTTCGGTTAGTGATGTATCTCCAACCGTTTTCAAGTGATAACGGTTGGAGATACATCACTAACGAAACGTTGTGCATCAATTAACAAATAAAGACAATGGAAGTCCACGATTTTAATGTTATTGAAACCATAACATTGTCTAACACTTTTAAAGAATCGTTTTTATAAACAGGTTGCAAAAAATTAAAATTCTTCATCTTGAGCTTGTGAACGGTAAAAGAGACCTACTATTTAATAATAAAAACTTAAACCGATGATAAGAACTAAGGCAATATTTATATAAAAATTAGACTTAATTTGATTAACAAAATAAATATTGTTAAAAACTGGGTTAATCGTACACAGTTTTTATTGCAAAAATTAATATAATACACATTTGAACTGCAATTGGATATTTTCTAATAAATTCCATATCGTTAATATTCTATAAAACAAAAAAACAAAGATTTTTAACATTGTCTAGCAAATTTTTTTTTAGAGAAAGATAGGCATTTGATTTTTTTTCAAAGTTTTTCCTGTTTTTATTCTACCGAATGTAAAGTTTTTACAAAAAAATTTGGCAAAAGCGACGATCTACATTTTTTTTTTTTTCTTTATTTTGCTGCTTTGGAACTGACACAACTAAACCTACTTATTCTGTAAGGGTTGTAGGTTTGACAACAGTTAAACATTTTAAATATTTTCGTAAGGAATTGCAAGAAAAATCTGTCTTCCAGTTTTGTGACCAATAAGACTTAATCAGCATAAAAAGATCTATCAAAATACAAAATTTTATGAAAATTGACTGGTGTTCAATTTCCATATGTTTTCTGGTTAGTTCATGGTTTACAGAGATAATCATTTTGTTTATTAGCAACAAAATTTTTAATTACTTTAAACTGTTATTAATGGCGTCTAAATCACCCTATTTTTATTTTCAAAAAAACATTTAAAAGCCTGAGGTCTCTAGTACACGTAAAAACAAATTTAGAAGTCTTTTTTCAATATTCTGGACTCTTTAAATTTGTAAAACTAATGGATTGCAAAATACGCTGCAATAACTATTACGCCGATTTTAGCGAAATTTATCTTGATTTGTCATGGCATGAAGTTCTTTTTGGTCGAATATAGAGCTCGTCAAAGAAATTTAAATCATATTTTAATTTTTGTTTATACATTTCTACTACCATTTTAATAACCAATCTTAGTACAAACCCTCAGATAAAAAGTGGTTAGTAAAAACTGTTGGAAAACTGTGTGGAAAGTGCCAATAATTAGAGTACTTTATGTATAAAACAAACCAAAACTAACTAGAACTAACCAGAACTAACCCGCTTTTAAAGTTTTAGTTTAAAATTAAATCCAATAGTATCCATAAAGCTAAAAAATAACAAAAAAAGGGCAGGACTTAAAGGAGAAAAAAAAGAATATCAAAATAACAAATTGGTAGTTCACTTGCGTCAGTGACACAAAATTATTCCTTATACCCGGCCGTCTACAAAACAAACTGAGATTGGGATGAACATCTTTTATCTTTGTCTTTTTCATGCCATCCGCGCCGAAAGCGCCCATCTTTCTCAAACAAAAATTGATTGGTTAAAGGCCCGGACTAGTACCAGTACGAATCATTATGTTTTTTCCTATTTTAATTTAATTCGTAATGCAGTATTTTAAATGGACCCCAAATTTAGTGCTGTTCCAAATATGTTTTCACCTTTTTAAATAGTTTTACATTAATACTCCTAAAATAACAGCCAAAATAATCATTAGTAAATTTGTCCTAGGATTTAGTAATATTTTTATGTATTTTTATATAATCTTAGTAATAAATATAAATAAAAAAATAATTTGCTATTTTTTTATTATAAGGATTTAATATCATTTTCGGATAGTCATTGACCACCGAAAAACCCGCTAGTACTTCGTACTAATTATTTATCCGCTGTGCCCAGATAGGTCCGCCCTTGCAAAAACCTGCCTCCCACCTTGTACATCCAATGAGGCGTGATCTAATATTTTATAATTAT
>JAHBCN010026649.1:0-10490 GCA_019359885.1 Listronotus oregonensis | reverse complement strand
TATCAGATGCGCGATTCAAAAGTGAGATTTTATGGGCGAAAAAATGTGTCCGTGCGCCGTGGCTCTAGTCATCTTTTTTAGGGTCCTAAATCATGCGCAGAATGGACTACGATCGATTTTATTTACAAATCCGTCGCCGGCCAGTTCCGTACTTCGTCAATTGATGACTTAAAAAAAATATATAATACACTGGTTAAAAAAACCAGGTTTGGTTTTTTGAACCAGTGAAAATTTTTGTTTAGATGTTGTTCTTAATCAAAAATAAACATATTATCCATTGTCAGCTCCTTAAATTCCTCTAGTTCTTCTAAATGTTACAATATGGAAACCACGAATTTTGTACTGGTTAAACTGATGCGTTGTAGTTAATAATAATAAAAAATGGCGAATACGACTAAACATGACTCTTGGGCATCTAAAATTAACTCTTTGTTTCATCAATGAAACACAATCATAATTGAAAAAAAAATCACTATAATTATTTATTCCGGATTAAAAAAATCTAAAAAAAACGTACTGCATTAATCTAAAAGTCATGATTACAACATAAAACATATTCCCTTGGAGCATATACCTACTAGAGGCACTCTTGCCGCCTGGGAAACGATCATTTGTGCAAGAAAAAAAGAATAGCGGTATAAACTTTTTCTCCCTAAACGTGCTCATTGGTCGGTGAAAAGAATATATATACCCCGCTCTGCGTGATTTTGTCGGTTCTCCCGCGTCGATCTATCGGCACGTTGGTTGGAGCCACGGAGAAAGGTTATACTATGATTCTTTTTTCTCTTTCCCTCCAAACGGCAAGGCTCCTCAAAATAAATGCTCGTTTTGTATAAATACATTTAAGATGTTTAGAATATCCGTCTATCCTATCAAAACATAAGTGTAAGCGGAAAAAGAGTTAACGTTATTTGTATAAACATTTTTTTAACCCTTCTGTTTATAAGTCTATTCCAATCTCGCAAAAAACCGTTTATTGTACGGCCATATGCAAGTCAGTCAAATAAACCCATTCCTAAACAACAGGTGACAGTGTATTACACGATCTCTGTACTGATCCCCAAAGCAAAACCCTTTAAATATATAGAAACCGTTTAAACTTCGTCGTTTTTGAACTGACATAAAACCGTGTAAAGTCGACAGTCACGCGTTTAATAAATTCTAACAGTTTCCAAAAACCCTTTTACGGCGGTACAAAAACTGGGTCTTAAAATTAACCCACTTTTATTCCTCTTTTTTTCTATTTACATTTTGCAATATTAATTTTGTTACCTCATTGTTTATAATAATTTCTACCTAACATAATTTATATATGTATAGAAACGCAAAATAAAAAAGAATTTAGTATCTAAATATATAAAAAATATATTTCATAAAATTAATTAATTACATACAAATTTTTGAGTCCGGCACTTCCTGCTTCTTAAATACGCATGTAATACACTATCTTTTTGTTTAGTGCGCGATGTCCAAACTTGCCATAAATGCGATTAGCCATTATATATCTAAAGAGGTTATCTATGGAAACTATACACATACAATTTGTCCAAAAGTGATAATAGTAGTACATATTGTAAAAAATGAAATTATTGATCGCCCCGCTTTTTGACGCACCGTGTATGTATATTTCTGCACATAATAATAACTTTTAAGTTTTAAATTTAACATTCTTGTTATCTTTAATCATAAGATATAAATCCTCCCAGAACAAACTTTTTGGACACAACATGCGCTAATAAAGACACTGTCAGTATAATACTATATTTCTAACTTAATGGTCGGGCAATATAGCTTTATGTGACAGTATATCTTCGCAAAGATTTTAATAAAAGAAAAAAACGTAGTACAATCGTATAAAGCAAGAAAAAAAACCTTATTTAGTTTCAAATTTTCGGGCGTTTTTTTAACTTTGGATGAGTATCACTTTTAAACGGACCACTGGTAAACTATCAGACTTTCGGTCTATTGAGACCTGCATAAGTATACTTAACTATAATTTGTTTTTCGTAATAATAACTTTAATACTACTTGCTCCCTGACTAAATGGAAAACGACAATATCAATATTAAAATAATTTCGGATGTTGCCAAATTAAAAATGCAGGGCCTTTATGTGATTATTAGTGTTATATTTTACATTTTAGTTGTTATTTGGCTGTTGAGGGAAATTAATCAATTAAATCAGTTAGTTTTACGTTGATAGCCTAATATAGTATAATTTATAATTTGTTAATTGTTCTTGTGCTTTTTGTTACATTCTTGTTATTTTTTGTGTATGGGGATTTTTTTTTTTAGTTTAGTGTTAGTAGTTTAAATATATATATATATATATATATATATATATATATATATATATATATATATATATATATATATATATATATATATATATATATATATATATATATATATATATATATATATATATATATATATATTTTAAGTCTGTGTGTTGCTGTCGTCAGTATGACTGCTATTTGGAGACCATTTGAAGTGAATAATTATGATTTTAAACCTTCGCGACCATTTATAGACAATCAAGAACTATGGCGACCATACGAAATTAATAAAGACTAAAAAAAAGCGGAGAAAACTGACACAAACATAACCGATTTGTCTGGAAAGCATCTATCGCGCGATGCTCAACAAATAATATTAAATATCTATTTTAATCTAAAAAAAGAAATGGACGAAGGCAAACTTAAACTAATTAGGAAAGTCAGTGAATGGACAGGTATTGGTTTTCGCACAGCCTATAATATTGTTACCAAAGGTGTAACTGAAATATCCAGAAAAAGAAACAAAATAACGTTAAAAAAAGTACACACAGGCGTAAAAATGGAAATAAAAAATATAGTTTACAATTTTTATAAAAAAAATATATCTCCTACTGTAAGTCAAATTCTAGCAGAAGTAAAAATGAAGAAACTTGACTTTCCATATAAATCTTTAACAACTTTAAAGTTACTTTTAAAACAACTTAATCTACGATACAAGAAATTGGATAGAAGGCAAAAAATTATGGAGTCATCCAGAATAGTTCAGCATAGAAAAAAGTACCTTCACAGTATCGCGAAGTATCGAAGTGAAGGCAAGTCAATTGTATATTTAGATGAAACGTGGTATGACACGCATGATATTAAAGGCAAAGGATGGACGGACAGGACTAAAAAAACAACTCTGGATGTACCCCCTTCTCGTGGAAAAAGAATTATCGTTGTTCATGCGGGAAATGAAAAAGGTTTTGTTAAAAACAGTTTAATGTTATCAGCTAAAAATATTGCAAAATGTAGCGCTGACTACCATCAAGATATGGATTCTGCACTGTTTGAACAATGGTTTGAGAAAAATTTAGTCCCTAATTTAGAACCGCAAAGTATTATAGTTCTTGATAATGCTCCCTATCACTCGCGGCAATTACAAAAAATTCCAACTAAAGCTACAAAAAAAGCCGACATTAAGAGATTTTTTCAAGAAAACATTGGTCCGATTCCCCCAGAATGTAAAACAAAAGACAGCCTTTTAAAAATCATAAAGGACAAAAAAATTTCAAAGTCATATTATATCGACAACTTAGCAACCCATCATGGTCATACGGTTTTGCGTTTACCGCCTTATCATTGTGTTTTCAATCCGATTGAACATATGTGGCATTATTTAAAGGACTACGTCCGAAAAAATAATACTGAACCAAAATTTAGTGAAAACGTATTGAACCTTATAAGACAAGGGGTTAAAGAAGTGGACAAGTACTGGCCTGGGTGCGTAAGACATGTGATAAAAGAGGAGGAAAACTTTAGAAATAAAAGTGTAAATATTAGGCCGTTGGTAATAACAGTGGATCAAAGTGATACAGAGGATGATGAAATAGAGCTTTTATAAAAATAAATAAATGTTTGCTTGGTAAGTACTTTTTTACCATTAGTCTTAAATTAAAATAACTTGTTATTTATTTTGGCGATTATTAATTTAAATTTGTATATAATAGTATTTTAAGTAAATATAACTCAGTTCGGCAACAATGGTTAAAGCCATCGGAACTTGAAGGCGGCCGCAAGTTCAAAGCTAAACCCTTCCGACTTAATTGTACAAGACGTAGCTATTTCTTTATGGATTTTTTTTTTCATTCGTTCTTTGACTTTCGTTGAGTAAAGACGTGCCGGTCAGTACTCGAGTGGTCAAGTGTCATAAATCCCGTAAGGGCCGGAAGTCTTGAGACCTCCGTAGCCTGAAGTTAAACAGATGTGCGCCAAGTGATCCCCGATCCGAGCGACGCGGTGTACAGTAGTGGATTGAGTATAGACGTGGTTGTTCTTTTCAGAACACCCGGCTTTTATGAAATTCGATTATAATTTACTAATCAACCTGGTTTACAGGCATTTATTTCAGTTAGCAGTGCAGTTAAGCCCATTCATAGTCTCTTAAGGTTGCAAACAAGGCACGGCAAGGTGACCCACTCTGGGGATCCTTAACCGTGGTGCCCCTACACAAGGGCTGTGATCGTTTGAGTCGGCTTGGCCTGAGCCTAGCAGTAAAGAAGGGTAAGTGTTTATTTCAGCGACCCTGACCCCCCCCTGTTTTTTAAAATGGATACCCCTGAAAACATGTGTGTTTTTCTCCAAGAGCAAAACAAGGTACTCGTGGCTGAGCTAGCTGCACTTCGTGCAGAGCTGGCGAAGGCCAATGAGACGATAGTGGGTCTCCAGAGGACCGTCAACAGGATGGCCTCTTCTCAACCCACTCGCCCTGTAAGTCCCCCCCGTGCCCAATCCAGGGACCAAAAACGTTCTCTGTCTCAGCCCGAGATAGAAAATATCATGGATACTGTGGCAGATGCAGGTTTTCAACCTGCTAAAAGCAAAAAGCCCCGTGGGAAGAAATACCATCCAACCCCTCGGGATAACAGTGAGTTTCCCAAGCGTGTTGCCCCTAAGATCTTGTCCCAAACTGGAGCCCTCCGTGACTTCAGATTGACTAAGAACAAGACAAACTCAAATTCTGCTGCAGGCAGCTCTACTGCAGGCAGCTCTTCTGCTCCTACAGCCACCACAGTACCTGCGACCCCCAAGGTACAATCTCCTCCCCCAGTAGTGATCCATGACCATGACAAATGGTCTGCCATCTCAAAGGCATTCAAAAGCCGGAGTGTAAATTTTACAAAAGCCACCTTAACTAAGCAAGGAATTCGTGTTTGTCCTGTTACCTCCGATGACTTCAGAAAAGCGACAGCTTTTCTTGAGCAAACTCCATAAAATACCATTCTTTCTGCCATGAGACGGACAAACCTCTAAATGTAGTGTTTAGAGGAGTCCCCGTCTCATGCACAATGAAAATCTCCGAAGAGCTAACAGAGCTTGGTTTTCACCCGGAGGGAGTAACTCGCATGATGTCGGACCATACCAAGGCCCCCATCCCGATGGTAAAAGCACGATTCCCGAAAACAGAAGAAACCATCTTTTCAATCAAACGGCTGCAATACATCAGCGTTAAGGTGGAACCTCTTAACAAAAAACCTGAGGTTCCACAGTGCCACAAATGCCAGGGATTCTGGCACACTAAAAACTTCTGTCATGGACAGGCCGGCTGCGTGAAATGCGGTGCCGAGCACCTCTCAAATGAGTGCAAGAAACAGAAAGATACCCCGGCGACGTGCGCCAACTGCAATCAGCCCTATGCTGCAAACTACAGGGGATGTCCAAAATTCCCCAGACTACCTAAAAGCACTGCTCAACCCAAGCAATCCACCCCGGTAACCCAGAGCGCATCCTACGCTCAGAAGGTTGCCCCTAAAACAACTCTTACCCAAGTTTCTGCCTCACAAGGTCAGTTTCAGGCCCTCATGGACCGACTGGCTGCCTTCGAGGCGAAATTTGACGCCCTGCATGCTCAGTAAACCCTCCTCTTTCTTTTCCTGTCCCTTGTCTTTGGAGTCCTTTTATGGACAACAAAATTCGCCCAGTTAATCTTAATATCCTTTCATGGAATATCAATGGCATCATCCAAAATAAACATGAGTTGGAAGACATTCTTTCCCGCTATGAGATAGATGTAGCGACAATCCAGGAAACCAATCTTACCCCAAATCACCGTGTCTCCTTCAGAGATTATCTTGTGATACGCAATGACAAACCAAACATTCACCACTCAACAGCAATTCTTGTCAGAAAGTCATTGCAGTCCTACGCTTTACAAGAAGTGGATACCACCTTCATAAGAAATTCTGGCACCGCCATCATCACTAAATACCATGGCACTATCCTGGTGCACTCTGTTTATAAGGCCCCACAGGATTTGATGTCTGAAAATGACATCACGTCTTTCCTGCCTGATAACAAAAACTGCATCCTTATTGGTGATCTAAACGCCAAAGTCCTATCTGGAATAGTCGGCTGACGAATGCTTCAGGCAGACGACTAGCCCAATATGCCCTAGACACTGGGGCTACCATCATAGCCCCGGTCAGACCAACTTTTATCCTCCTCAAGACGGCTACCTTCCTGATGTCATAGACATTGCAATACTTAAAAATATTGCTTTTAACTATGATATCTCCACCCTAGATGAAGGCCCCACTGAACATAACCCTGTTCTGCTAACCCTTACTTCTGTGATACAGTCACAAGTAAACCCAAGTCCTTGCACTAGAATCAACTACCCTGCCTTACCACGTACCCTAAAGGCTACCATCACCCTCAAACCCTTTATACAAACCCGTGCCGACATCGACAGTGCGGTTCTAAGCCTGGAAACTGAACTGAAAACAGCCATTCAAAGTTGCACGACTGCAACCACCCGTCTGCTCTCAGAACCCACCCACACTCAGTATCCTGCTCATATTCGAGCCTCCATCAACAACCGCAACCGAGCTAGACGCCTCTATAATCAGACTCGGTACCCCCCTCATAAACGTGCATACAATGAGCTATGCAGAACAACAAAAGACCTTCTTCATGAGTTTCATACTGCCAAATGGAACAACCTTGTTAGAACCCTTGAGCCCGAAGACAACTCCTTATGGAAGATGTCTAAGGCTCTGAGGAACCCTAGACAAATCCTAAGCCTATTCATGGGACTCGCGGCCTAGTTTATACGGATGAGGAGAAGGCTGAGGTCTTCGCTGACTCCTATGAAATGAACGCCCGGCTCTATGAACCTCCAGACATTGATAAAGACCACGATGAGGCTGTGGACAACATCAATAGACTTCTAGCTCGAACACATAACCTCGACCCCCCGTTTCTACCGGCTTCACCGATAGAAACTCACAAAATAATCAGGAATCTTAAGGGCCGTTCTGCCCCTGGTCCTGATGGTATTTCCAACAGAGTTCTTAAAGTACTGCCCCGAAAAGGTTTAATTGCCATAACCAACATCGCAAATGCGATACTTCGACTTGGTTATTTCCCCGCCAGATGGAGGCATGCCATTGTTATTATGATTCCCAAACCTGGGAAAGACCCCACGTTTCCTCAAAACCAACGTAACATTAGCCTAACAAGCTCTGTTGCGAAGGTGGTGGAAAGGATAATTCTTAAACGATTTATCCAACACACTGAGGAACTCCAAGTCATCCCCAACACTCAGTTCGGTTTCCGTTCCAAACACAGTGCTGAACAACAAGTTCTTCGACTTGTTGAGCTCACTACCGAGGGCCTGAACAGAAGAGAAGCGACGGGCGTTGTGCTATTCGATGTTGAAAAGGCTTTCGACAAGGTTTGGGCATAATGGACTGTTATTCAAGCTGTACACCCTTGGCTATCCGATCTATATGATTAAAATTATTCAATCATATCTTAGAAACAGACAAATTCAAGTCAGAGTCAACTCAGCCCTCTCCACACCCAGAACACTAGAAGCCGGCGACCGCAGGGCGCCGTGCTTGCCCCACTTGTTTAGTGTTTATACACATGACATTCCTGCCTCGAATCTGACACACACGGCATTATATGGCGACGACACTGCCATCATTGCACGCTCCCAAAACCCTACTTTAGTCACTCGCCGACTTCAAGAGGCGACAAATAATCTCCATGAATTCTGCAATTCTTGGAAGATTAAAATCAACCCTAACAAAACCCAAGCGATTCTTATTCATCGCAGACGCATACACCCGGAAGACAACGTCATCCTAAACAACCACGCCATTCCCTGGACCGACACTGTCAAGTACCTCGGAGTCATTCTTGATTCTCGTCTCACGTTCAAGCCGCACATCGAAAAATGCTTACAGATGGGTCGCATGGCCCATTCCAAGCTACTACCACTCCTACACAGGAACAGCCCGCTAACTATCAGAAATAAACTTCTTCTGGTAAACTCAACCATTCGTCCAAGTATGTCTTATGCCTCCTAGCCTGGGGCTACGCGGCAAAATCATACATCTCAAGACTCACCTCTTTTCTAAACCGCATGTACAGAAATGCGGCCAACGTCCCCTGGTTTGTACGCAACATGCAAATTCAAAGAGAATTCGAACTCACACCCTTTGATTCTTTTATCAAAGAAAGAGCCAAAAACTCTACCTCATAGCTGAAAACCATCCAAACCCTGATCCGAGGACCATCTGGGTATGATCCAGCTCTCCAAAGGCCCCACAAAAGACCAAAAATTCAAATTTTGGACTAAGTACTTCTTAGGATGGTACCCGGTACCTACAGGAAGGACCCGGTACCACCCACCCCTGGCCTCTCGGCCTAGCCACTTAAAAATCCGATTTCTGGATTGTTCCGAGTCACTGGGGCAAGGGCCCCAGGTTCTCAGTCACTCTTAAACCCCACTCCGCTAAGCCAGATTTCAGGCTAAGCCAAAAACTTCAAAACCCCAAACAACCGTGATAGCCAACATGGCAAACACGTAGTGAGGACTTGCTCAGCCAAAAGGAGAGCGAGGGGTGGTTGGCAAGCCTAGGGGGAGTTCGGAGGGCCTGTAAGCCCTACGGGATCCTTCCAGGTGGGGCCCTTACTACTACTATGGATTTTTTTTCTTTTCAAAGGGGACCGAATTTCCATTTTTATTTTGACCCGACTATACTTACGTATTTAAAGAAATTTCTTACTCTAATATTAAGTTACCTGATGAAAATAATGTATATTATTTTGAAGTACAGAAAATTAACTTTTTACCTTTAGATACGTATCATAGTGTTAAGAGTAAAATAGAAAATTTGCAATACAATGTAACTCTAGATAGTGTAAAATGGGAAAATCGCTCTTATTCTGTAACTATATGTTTTTTACTTTTTATATTATGTTCAGCATATGTTGTATACAAATACAGATTGAAAATTAGGAATTGCAAGAAGAGCAGAAAAATTGAGAATGCAAAAGAGCAAACAATACCCCTTCATGCCGTTGAAGCTACCCCTTGCTTGTCTCAGGTGATCCAAGCCTAAGGAGGGAGGAATTAAGGAACCCATTTACCTTCTTACATACTTGTATTTACTTTCACACTAGTTAAGAAGCCATTAGCTTATCATTTCTTAGATTGTAGTTTGTCTAGTTTAAGTACTTTGATAGCAGTATAAAAGCCAATGTATTTTCTAAAAGAAAGACAGTATTAAAATAGAAAGCTTCGTAAAAACAACTTGAGTTTATTTTTTAAAAACGATTTCGGCAAGTAGAGATCTTTAATTACGAGACCTTTTAATTTATTAATTAGGAAATTTAATGCTCTTTTGAATAAGCTAGGTTAATGGTTATTTTATTTTCCCCTTGTCATATTTATTTCAACGTAAACAAACCCATGTCATGAAAATTCATATCAAAATTTTCATATTTTTTTCTTTTTTGAATAAGTTTTCCACTTTAAAGCCTTAAAACTATTAAAAATATCTACATCTAATTATTCTACATTTATTAAACCTAATTACTACTCTTAATTTACTAAATTCGTTTATAAATTTCTACTTTATTGTCCTGTCATTGACTTCGTTTTAAATGTGTTCACTTTACTTTATGTTTTTGAGATCACTTTAGTGTTTTCTCTCACATAACTGTATAGAATCGGAAAGAGGGTTGTTTTCCCTTTATTTTCCTACCTAGTTTATTTAGTTTTGATTTCCCACTCATTTAATATTTCATAAATTCTCAATGTCTGTCATTGCCACTGATCTCACTGTTTTTAAAACGGGTTTTTCACTCTTTGTTTATTTATTCCGATTATTTGAACACTTATTATACTTAGCCTACGTCTAATTCTATCTAATTATAACTATCTTACTTACTAAAATCTAGCAATAGTATAAAAATTGATCATATTATGCTTTACTCGCATTATGGCTATCTTGGTATGTCGTTTTTGTCCCATATAATTGCAACTCTCTGTATGTTTTGATATGTTTCATTATAATATGTTACTTTAGATAGTATTACACCCTTTTTTATGTTTTGGGCTTCCTTGCTGTTTTTAGGACCTAGGTATTTGTCAAGGTCATTGACCTCCGTTACTCTTCGAGACCAATTTTTTCTGTTTTTCAATATCTTATTGTTTCAT
>JAHBCN010026648.1:0-10614 GCA_019359885.1 Listronotus oregonensis | reverse complement strand
TTTTAATAGTAAAATCTTATTGGGAGAAAATTTAAAATAAATAAATACTTTATTTAGTGTCCGTCAAATTACTTTAAACATATCCATGCATTTTAGAAAAAACCCAAAACATTATTATTATTTTATTATTTATCACCTGCATAAAACATGACGTTAGAAGATCACTTACCTTTAAAGTTATTACTTTTTCATCACCATTAGGCATAATAACAGCTCCAGGGGGCCCCCTTTTCCCCTTTTTCCCCTTTTGAACCTGGTGGTCCCCCCGGGACCTATTGCACCATTACCTGGTTCTCCTTTTTCACCAGAAGGCCCCGGAGGTCCGGGGTCCCCCGGTTCTCCATCTTTGGGGGTTCACCTAAAAATAATTTAACATTACTAAAAACCCTATATTTAAAAAAAGATTTAAAAATACTCAAAAAACATTTCTTTAACGCAGTTAATTTTCTGAAATTAGTGGTTTACTAATTTGAACATTTATTATTTTCTGGTTTAATACCATTAAAAACCGAATACTTAAAAATTTTAAATGGATAAACCCAAATTTTATAACCGACAAAATTTTGGTAAATTTTTTAAATACAAACATTAATATTTTTTTAAAAAAGTTAAAGTAATTTACATAAAGGTATCAGAACTTTTTTAAAGGATTATTGTTAATAGTAGAGAAAAAATATAATTATTTATTAAATTTCGGGGTGAGGCGATTTCTCCAGGGGGGCGTATGTTTCAGTATTCTGGTACATTCCCCAGTTTGCTTGGCGCTTTACGACGGACAAAGGTATGCAAACCCCCAAGATTGGCGTGCGTAGAAAAAGTATATTTTACAAGACGTCCCCTTTTTTTAGACAAACACCCCGGGTTTTCGTTTCGGGGAAAAAAACCCCCGGAAAACACAACGTCAGAACTATGAATGTGTACAACCCCGGGGGACATAAAAAGGCCCGGGGAACCCATGGCCTTGAGCCTCACCTATAGTTTGCGGGCACCTCCCCAAATATACCCGTTTTTAGATCTCACTGGGAAAAGGGGGGCCTAGGTCAAATGACTAGCTAAGTGGATAAAAGCCACAATAAATTCTTTTACCAAGTCAAGGTGGAACAGCATGGACGAGGACTGCAGGGCCAAGGGGGAAACTTGGGTTCACCATTACGGACCCGGAAACCAGGCGACTCCCGGTTTTAAATTTTGCCTTCCTGTGGCATGCGGGGCACTGCTGCAGGTACTGTGACGTAATTCGTTACTGTGGACCTTAAAACCCAAAAGGAAAAAAGACCAAAGGGAAAAGGTCCCCAAAAGTACGAAAGAGGACGCTTCAGCCCCTTTTATGCAACACCCGGTTGGGACAGCAATGATCTAAACCAGTCTGAATACCTAAAGAGGTTGGAAACCTCTTCATCTGCAACAGGCGGTGACAACATCGCTAGTCAAATGGACACTCCAGAGGACGCACAGTCGTTCTCGGAAAAACAAAGAGCTGAAGAAGAGCTTAAAAAAAGTAGCGACAAGGAGACTAAGCTTAATTCTCTAAAACTAAGGTAACAATGTCCAAAGCTTAGCGGCACTGCCAGAAAAAAGGTATATACCATAGTACTATATAAAAAAGGGAATGAACAAGGAACAAGCCCAAAATAGGCTATTATTCCAAAAAATCACCCATTTACCGGATCCAAACGGGTCCGGTTGAAAAGTGGCACATCAATGACCACCTCCAAAAACTACTACCTTCAGCCGGGCAGTGGGAGGTATATATGTTGGAATTATTCATTTCAACAGTCCAACAAACTTTCATCGGGCCAATTTTAAAACCATTTAGAAAACTGTAATGGAAAACGGGATCAATGGAACAAAGGGCAGACCTGCGCCCAAGTTCCACACTTTTTTTTAAACCCGGATGGCTAAATTGTATCGCAGGTACAGCCCACAAAATGGATTAAAATATAGCTACAAACCATAGACTTTTGGGGGATGTAAAAAAAATTTTTTTTTGAAAAATAATGCCAAATAATGTATCAGGGGGGACAGATTCAAGTGCATGCATGGGGATCTCGGAAAAACCCTAAAAGATAGGGAAAAAACAAAAGCCTTTCTCTCCCCTTTTTTAAGCTCTACAGAACAGCGTTAAGAGATTTTCCGCACGACTTTTTGTTTTCGTTAAATCAACATCAACTTTATTTTTTAAATACGGACCGGGTTTTTTTTATTTCTTTTTTTAAACCCTTACTGTTGGGGCACAGTGTGTTTAAACAATTTTCTGTAGAATAGTTGTATTTAATTTATAAAAAAATTTAAAGGAGATTTTTAAAACACAATGGGGGGGAAAAAAATAGTTTGTCCAAAGAAAACATACGTTGTTTTAAAAACACATTTGTCTGGGTTTAATACATTTTAAACTTGTTAAAATATATATAATTATTTAGCTTAAATTAAATTCCGATTTAATGTCAGTTAAATTAATCAAATGAACTTTTTTTCATTTATGTAATGTATTTCACTTTTAACGAAATTTTGTGAATTATTGATTGAAAAATATATTAATTATTCTTAATTTTTTTTTAAAGAGGTTTTTTTACTTTAGTGGAATAAAAAAATTTTAAAAAAATTAAATGCCTCTAAGCAGCTGTCAAATTCTATTTTTATCCCCCCCAAAAAAAATTAAACCAATATTTTATTTAATTGTTATTTTTTTCCCAAATTTTTTTTAATGTAATATGTAACAAGATATGTCTGTCTTTAAAATAATTTTTTCTTTTAAAAGTCTTTATGCAAAAAAACCGTTTTTTTTTTTCAATATCTAGGACTTTTCATTACCTTTTCTTGTTAGAGAGGGTGACTTTACCCTTTGAGGGGTTGTTTTCTCATTAAAACTAACGAGAAATAGTTGTTTTATAGTTTTTATGGCTGGAAAATACAAAATATTTTGTTTTTTGGAATTTATTTTTTGAATGTATAAATTACCTTTGTAATTTTTGGGGATTAATTCCCCCCTTTGAAGGGCTTTAGTGGGCATTTATTTCATAAATCGCCATTTATTACGACAGTACCTATTTTTGCTTTACTAAGATCTATTTGATGGAAAAAAATGATAATCAGTTTTTTATTCGTTTTTAAAATTTTTTTAACCTAAAAAAGATATTTAAATTTTGGTCTTCTTTAGTCACATACGACGCAGCATCTGCCAGAAACAAAAAAAATCACACTTTAAGGTTTTAAAACGCCATATTGTTGTGAATGAAACATGTTATAGAAAACTATCAATTTTGTACTCAAATCTATTGGATTTATCCAAAATGGGGTTTAAAAATGCAAAATTTAAATTCCCCTTAACTAACTTAAAATATATATTATTGGGATATATACGTTGTTCTTTTAAAAATAAATTATTATAAATTTAAAAAAAAACTCATAAAGGCTCTTCAGATAATAAAAATAAAAGCGTGTGTGTGGAAAAAAAAAATTACCAGTACGGCAAAGTTTATTTACTTTTCTTTTAAATATTAAAAATTAATTTTTAGGTTTAGTGGTTTTTAAAATTAGAAGAACATATGCTTCACAACGAAATATTGACCCCTATCATATACCCAAGCGCCAGAACTACACCAACGAAAAAATCCTGGGTCTAATAGATGTTTAGATGATCTTGATATTTTATGCTTGAGGGTGCCTAAAGAGATCCCTGACCTTACAGTAAAAATAAAATTTTAGTGGGAAAAAAATCCCGGCAGTGCTCAAAAAAAAGTGATAAACTCACTTTGGGGGACAAATCCAACTAAGGCCCAGGATGAGTAAGAAAACCTCACAAGGAGCTAACTGCTCAAAGCCTACTCTTTCAGATAAACCCCGCAAAAAGGAAAGGCCAAAAAACCGATCGTCCAAGGCAATACCTACCAGCACAGGAGCATTGCCTAAAGGTAATAATAAACCTAAGACTGTCCCAACAATTTAAAAATTAAATAAAAATATTGCCAATTATATTCAATACATTTCTTTTTTTTGCAAACACTCTGTTGCACCTTGTATGTATATAATGTTATTTTATTTGAATTTTTGTCTATCCGAAAAAAACTTGCCAAATTCCAAAAGGAAAAATTTTTCCCCACCTTCAGAAAAAATTGGGTTAGTCATTTGAATAAATAAAAAAGTTTTAAGAAAAATTGGAAAATATGTTTTGGGAGGTATTAGTTGGGTGATTTAAAAACCCGTCAGAAACATTTAACTTATTGGAAGAAAGAATTAAGGTAACGAAAAAAGTTTTTTGTTTGGTTTTGCGCGACCTAGTTTAAGATGATGAAGGTTGACACTTTAACAGCGTTTATATGTTTCATTTTATTTACATAATATATTAGTAAATCATAATTTTAACTTTCATGTAATTTTTCCTAATATTTATGGTAAAAACCTTATTTTAAAATAAAAAAAATAGATATTACAGTCTTTTTTACTTTAAAAATCCAAGAAACTTTATAACTAACGAAATGTTTTGGGAAGTAAATTTGACTTAAATTTAAAACTTAAAGATTTAGAGAAGGAAATATCTCTAGAGGTAGTAGGTATCACAGCCTAGGGATCAAGGATGGAACAAAGTTTGGGGAGTAAGCGGTTGCACTATAAAGGGATGCATCAAAGTGGCACTTCGTGTAACTTCTTGGGAGCAAATAAGAAAAAAAATATATTGGCCTATTTTTCGAACCAGAAGTGTAAATGCCCGTAAAAAGCGACAAGTCAAACAAAACTCGTCGGTTGGCAAGAAAAATAAACTTCTTTAAAAAGAATGGGGGAATTAATAAGGCGAACAGCATTATAGTCCAGGAAACGAACCGATTTGCCTCTCAATTTTTTCAAAATGCATAGAATGACTTGAAATTTTGACAGTAGGTAGCGAATAGTCCAAGGAACAAAATCTATATTTACCGAAGGGCGCCTTTACTTTAGGGGTGGTTGCCAAACCATCTCCGGGGTGTAATTGTTTTTATATATTTTGACGACAGCAATCAATAAAAAAATGATTCTATGCATTTTTTTGTAAAATGCATACTTTTTGAGTGAATTGCGATCGAAAATCGGAGTTTTCCGTTGATAAAATCAACATTTTTAATAGGTTTTTTTTCAAAAATAAAAAGGCATTTTAAAAAAAAATGCAAAAAAAAATTGTAGCTTAAAAAAAGAAGAAAAAAAAAATGTCTTTTTGCAATTGCTGTGGGACCAATACAAACCAAGTTGTGGTTTTTTAAAGGTTAGCTGGTATTTATCAAACACAAAATTTCAGAGTTTCAAAGGCAAATAACGCAAAATCTACGTATTTTTAAAGGAAAATAGATAATAACTTTTTGAACCCTTTGCAAAGACTTTCCTTTAAAAAAAGGTATATATCTTAAAAATTGAGTGAGTTATAATTAAAATATAGTTAGACCAAAATTTTTTGAGTGCAAAAATCTTCAAAAATAACCCCCAAATACCACTCTAAATAAAATGAGTTGTAGTTTTTTTTCTTTTTTTTTTATCTATGTATCATAAATACATTTTAAAATTTTAGCCGATTTAAATTGATTAATTTTGAAAAAAATAGAGCTGCAAGTAAAAGTCACATTTCAGAATTTTAATAAAAAATTATTATTCTTCAAAATAACTCAAAAACCAAGGATGATACGTAAAAATTCCTAAAGTAATAAATTGCGAATTTTTAAATTACAAACATTTTGCTTTTTTAAAATTTACTGTATAACGAAAATTAAGTGAGGTATAAACTTTAAAACGCGTTTGTAGAGATGACTACTACCTCGTTTCGACCCTTTTAACTCATCCCTTTAAAAAAGTAAGGAATTTAAACAGTTTTAATATATGAGACGTTATAGTTTTAAAAAAACCAACAAAAGGTTTTTTTTAAAAAATTTTTTATACAAAAACTCAAGGGTTACCAAAAAAATTTTTTTGGGGAGCATTTTAAATGCAATTTAATGCTTTTTTAAAAAATCCGCGGTTTTGTACTACTTTTGGTTTAAAATTGTAAGGGGTGTTTAAGTTAAAAAATTAAAAAAAAAAATTAGTAATACTTTTGGCTGTCGATTTTTATTAATTACAACTTGTGATAATATGGTAATTTTTCTAATAGATCGAGAGCTGGCTGCAAAAAACCTGACCTATCGAGTAACCGGATAAAATGTGTTTTAAATAATACTTACCACAAACTATTAAAAAAACATTTAGTGCCAGGGCAATATGGTGAATAAAATTGCTATTTTTTTTAAGGTACATTTTTGGACATAAACTGTTCCAATCAGTAACCCAAACTAATTTTAAAAAATTTTAAAAAATAGTCTTAAGGGAATAAAAAAAAATTATAAACAGGTGCCCCTTTCTTATAATATATATATATATATATATATATATATATATATATATATATATATATATATATATATATATATATATATATATATATATATATATATATATATATATATATATATATATATATATATATATATATATATATATATATATATATATATATATATATATTTATTTTAATTGGAGCGCAATTTTGTAAACAATGTAAATATGTCAAGTTTTTCTGTTTTATAATTATTGACAACCCAATGTTTTACCTTCATTACCCTAATTTACAAAAATAGTTTTACAGCCCAATTTATCTACTTTATTTTATGTATTACTACAGATTTTCGGCACAAAATTTATTATTTATGAACAGCACATTTTCATAATGGCTCTATAAATATGGTTATCCTGCTGATGATAAGTAAACATATTTTAACGTTTGGAAAAATCTGCAGTTAAAAAATTTATGAAAAAAAATATTAGGCAAAGCTAGTAGTTATACTAAGTTTTAATAAATATTTGTGGTCGTTTACTAGTGACCGTTACATAAACCCAGATAGTAATACTATTTTAAAAATTGTTAAACAATAAAAACATATTTTTATTACCTTTTGGGCCTTGAACTCCAGGCTCTCCCTTAGGCCCAGGAGGCCCTGGTAAGATATCAGTAAGTCCATCACTAGAAACAGATATACCAGGTAATCCCGGAGGACCCGAAATACCTGGTTCACCTTTCTGACCATCATTGCCTGGAGTGCCAGGGATTCCAGGAATGCCATCTACTCCTGGTGCACCAGTTTCTCCTGTAAAAATATGTATTGAAATTTTTGCAAACATTTTAATAGATTTGAAACCAATAAAAAAGTTATTATTTTAAAAGTATTTTTGCGCAATATTTAATGTTTATTTTTTTAAAAACCCAAATATCTATCTAATAAAGTGTGCATAGTTTTTAAAAATTAATTTTAAGAATTTATTTAAGCCCTTCTGTGCAATTTAGACAAAAACAACATGAATATTTCTAAAGAAGTAGCTTATGTTACTATTTTTACCAACTTAAGGTCGAAAAATAGGTTTTAACTTAAAAGCAATCAATTACATGACCCTTAAGTGTTCTTATAAATTATTTCCATTTTTTATTGACTAAAAAGAGTTAAGTAAAACAAAGAATGCAGGCTTAAAAAAAGTTTTTATTGGCAGAAGAGCCATGATGTAAATTTATTTTTTAATTATTACAACCATTGGTATAAAATAATTAAAATATAATAATGAATTGGTAAATTGTTTTAATTTATTTGGTTTTAAGTATTTATGATTATTTATCTAATACCCTACCTTTTGGTCCTGGAGGTCCTTTTTCACCGGGTAAACCTCGGTCTCCTCTCTCCCCCTTGGGTCCCGGATTACCTTTAGGCCCAATTGGGCCTTTTTCACCTCTTAGCCCGGGTTCACCTGGTTTTCCTGTGTCTCCTTTGGCACCTGGAACTCCTGGTCGAACCATGGAACCTCCCAAAACTGTATCCTGATAAATTAAATCGAGGAGTCAAGTTATATTAATAGACTACACCAAATGTTAACATTTTTACAAAATGGGATTTTTGAAGAAAGTTTTTGTGAGCATAATAGGAATAACAAGAACTAAAATAAAATAAAAATAAAAAAGCGCTATTTAAAATAAGATTTCTTACGGCCTTACACGTGATACGTATTGCTAGCATAAAATGAAATAAAAGCGTCAGCGACTAAATTTGATTTTGTTGTTTTATTTCAATAATTAACTTTGATCACTTTAAAACAAAAAAACTCTGCAAAAATGTATCCAAGCTACTTTTAAATAGAATACATATACTACAATGTTACATTTTAATTAATAAAATATTTTACCAGACATTGATAAGCCAGATTAATTAAAAAAAACTGACATAAAAATCATATTTATAAATGGATAATAAAGTTTTACAAAAAATAATATAAAATAAAGCTACAAATCCCATCATAATTTTAAAATACTTCGTTAGTTAGTTTTGGTATATTTTTTTTTTAATGAGTAAAAACTGTGCCAAACTAAATTAAAATCTTTAAATCTATGGTGAAAACAAGGTTAATTTAATTTAAAAAATTTGCATAAATAATGTTAACCCCAAATTTTGCATTATTTAAGCAATAATTATGGCGATCACTTATTAATAAGTATAATTAACGTATACAAAGTCATTCAATAACAGCCTGTATAATTACATGATATTTATTTAACAGTAATATGGGGAACAAAAAAAAACACAAATTTAGACATTTAGTTTATTTCTAACCTTGTAATTCAAATAATAACCTTTAAAGCATCTGTTAAGTTGCTTAGCTAAAACTAAAATACATCTTAAAAATATTCAAGAAAAAATATAATTTTTACAATTAAATTACAAATCGATTGCCAAAAAAATATTGCAACTAATGGGGGCATTATTTGGCGATCATTGATCTTAGCCCTTAAAATTCTCCGATCATTAATCGTTCTTATTGGTAGTCTTGTTGGTTAAATGCTATTAGCAACACAGGTCCACAAAAAAAACTAAGATTATCTGGCGTATTTTTTTCGCTGAACACGAATCTAAAGTTAAAATAGGGAGTCAAAAAGCAAAAAATCGAGAAAATGCCGAAAAACCGATACGGTACATGTACCAGCACAAACCTGCTACCACGGAATATTTGGATAACCACTATATAAACTATAAGAGATACAAAAAATTTCCTAAAACAAAAATTGCAGCTTTTTTAATTGTTTATATGAAAAGTTATATAAATATTTTTAATAAGATAAATAAAAAAGGATATACAGACAGATTCACTATAGTAGAAACATGGGAAACACACACACACGCGAATTGACTTACATTCGCCTGACTCGAGCTAGCAAAACAAAACTCGCAAAAACGATGCGATAAATGTAAATATTTAATTTTGAATTTAAATATTAATTGCTTTCTTGCAGCCGCAGCCATTGCAAATACGTGGTAAGTTCTCTTGGAAACTCGTTTCTTTACTAAAAATAAATAATTATTTTCGTTTAGAACTTCTGAAAAAGGTTAAATTGTTAAATGGTATTTCCAAGGGGAAAACTATCGACAAATTCATAAAATTTGGTAATATCTGGGTTTTAGCAAGATGGTTGTCCCCCCCACAATGGACGTATTGTTCAAAAGGTATTTGAACAATAAGTTTTTAAAACCTTTGATTATGGACGTGGAACCAAAATTTAGGCCGCAGATCACCAGACCTTGCTCCTAATGATTTCTTTTTTGGGGGGGTTTTTAAAAATATAAATTTATGGTTATGATAGGGCTAATAATTTAGAAGAACTTCGAATACAAATCCAAAAGCTTTTCAAACTATCCCCCGCCAACGTTAGACGGGGGTTTTTCGAACGTTTGGGATATTGCCTTGCGCAAGAAAAAGGTTTGTTTAAATAGTTATTAAATTTCATTTTTTAATTTTTTTTTTTTTATAATTATTTATTTTTTTTTGGGGCTATTTTAATTTTGAAATGAGTTTTTTGTTTAGAAAACTTTTTTTTTTTTTTTAGCAAAATTTAAAGTAAAAAAGCTTTGGTATTAATTCCCCCTTTATAAATAACGGGATTTTAATATCAACTGTTTTTTAACAATGACCCCCTAAATTTATTTTTTTTTATTTTTAAGCGCGCCTTAAACCTAAAAAAACCCCCCCAAAAATATTACAAAAAGATTCGGTTCGGTAACTCATGCATGCCGACGTTTATCGATGTAAGCGGACCTGTCTGTATAAACGAAAATGTAATTTTGACAAAAAAATTCAGTTCAGAATAGGAAAAAAAAATATTGTGATTGCGATTTCTTTTTATACTAAATTGTTTTTATTATTTATTAAAATTCCAAATCACCAAAAATTAGCAAAAAAAGTCCAAAACAACAAAAATATTTTTAAATTTTTTCCAGAGGTATACCTTGAAAAAATCCGAAAAATTCGGTTTTTGGTGGATTATAACTCGAAAAATGTTGCATTCTGACAAAAATATTATAAAAATTAGATATACATGGTTTATTGTCATAAAAAGTTTCCTGTATCTTTTATAGTTTTTAAGATATTGACGTTTTCAATTTTAAAAAATATAATATCTAAATAGCTTTTTAAATTTTTTTTTTGATCCCCCCAAATTTTTCTTTAGATTGTATTCGGCAAAAAAAACCAAAATTTAAACTTATTCCCCCCCCAGCAACACCACTTTTTTGTGGACCTGTGCCATTT
>JAHBCN010026647.1:0-10524 GCA_019359885.1 Listronotus oregonensis | reverse complement strand
AGATAATTAAAAATCTCGTCCTCTGAGATCTAAATTTAAACCATTTTTTTTTTAACTTGGCGAGCTTTTTACTTATATGTCTATATTAATAAAAACTCTTGCCAAATTTTTGGATAGAAACTTGGCCCTTATTTTTCATAAGTGTTTTTGGTAGAATAGATATTTTTTTATAAATATTGGTTGATATTTTGGCAAAACATCTCCCCTTAAAGCAATTACCCTAATATTCTTTCTGTTTATAAAACTTCAGATTTTACGTTGAATCCCTATGGACAAAAACTAATTTGAAGAATAAAAAAATCATGCCTAAAAACTTTAGCTATAAATCCTAATAAAATACGCATTAAATTCGTGGAACAAAACTTTAGTGACACATTACTTAGCAGCAGTGTATCCAAAAGCAAACCTTGGAAAACGAAAAAGTAGAATACAAGTCATTTTATTTGTCTCTAACCCACATTTGTTAGTTTTGTACGTAGAATATTAAACTTATATTAAACGCCATTTTTAAACTGACCTACTTTAAAAGAAAACACCTTAAATATATTTTCTGTAAGTTTTCGCTTATACGTTGGATGCATAAAAACAAGTTTTAAATTTTATATATTGTGGAAGATTTATGTTTAAAAACATAAGAAATACCCACTAGCCATAAATCGTGATAAACGTAAGCTATAATTCTTGGGAACAAACATTACATGCTGAAGGTGTATTTATGTACGAGTAAACGTTGTAAAATATAAAGAAAGCGGGAAACAAAGAGATATATTTATATACTAAGTGACATACAAAATGCAGCTTCGACTCGCAGTGCTGTAATTTTGAGCATATTTTTACAGTTTTTAGGTCTACTAATAAATAGAAAGTGAATTTGAACTCGAAATTTCGCAAAATAGCTAAGATATTATATTGTGGAGGGTGGGCTAAATTTTGCTACCTTCCTTCCATCATATCACATCCATGTTCGAAGGGGAAAAGGTCTGGAGATCGAGGAGGCCACTGAGGCATTGTCCTGCTGAAAAAGTGCAGCATGTGGTTGTAAAACTTTGTGGATATAGCGCTGTATACTAATCGTGAGCTGCTGCCGTAAGCAATGGCACCCCATACCATAACACCCACCATGTTTCCTCCTTACTCTTGCACTGCCATCATGTGTGCTCAAACACAATCTGGACTCATCGCTGAACACAACTGAGTTTCATTCCAAATTCCATTCAAGTCTCTAACTACTCCATACCAATCATTGCCGAAGATACTGTAGGGTCAGAGATGGTACAAGATGGGAAATAGGTTTACAAGTTTTTATCAAAATTCAATAAATAATTCTGTGTGTAGCAATTTCTATGTCACTTAGTATACATTCTGGTTGTTGTAAGGAAAGCCACTAAACCTATATTTAGGTAACTTAATTTAAGGCAAAATATGACACTGGTTTTATGGTAACTGCTAGTTCATATCAGCTTGGACACAAAGAGAAAATCTTCGGTACTGGCATGGACTTCTGGGTCTCAGAAAGTCGAGGGCCTTCATAAGCCCACTAAACCAACAATGTACTGTCAAACTACAGGAGCAATCAAGGGTACACCTTAAAACTCTAGTGGGACTGTACACGGGACACTGCAGATTAAAATACCACATGCACAAGATCGGCCTAGCGGAAGACGCCGAATGCCGCATGTGCATGGAGGGGGATGAATCGGCAGAACACATACTGTGTTCGTGCCCAGCAATGGAACGACTAAGATTCGCAATCCTCGGCAATAAAGCCTTGTTGCCGAGGGAGGTGAAAGATCTCTCTCCCACCAGGATCATCAGATTTATTAGGAGTCTGGACCTGGTGGGAGAAATATAAAAAGGTGTGAGCCACAATAGACCGATCGGTCGCGGTGGAAGAGTGTTATACCCACTCACTTTAAACCTTCCTACCTACCTATGGTAACTGCTAAGTTCCGCCTTTAATAAAAAATATACAAAACCTCCGTTTCTGGAAAACAATTAATTTATATAAAAAATAAAATATTCTTTAAAGATTCATAAAAGTAAAATATATTTGTCAAATGTTATCTGCTTTAAGATTAAAAAACCAGCAATTAGCTTAAAAATGTTGGACGAGGAATTAAAATTTAAATTTTTATTTTCATAAAATTATTCCCTTTAAAACAACAAGAAATATTCTAAAGAAAAAAAGCGACATTTTGCAGCCATTTACGTCCCAGTTTACGAAGTTTATATCCTTTTAACTAATATTTCTTTTTAAATTGTCGAAAACGAAAAAGAAAAAACAAAATTAAAACTTTGAATCTTATGAATATTTTTAATTTATTTCCAGATAACATCGAGTTTGATGGAGTAAACTGTAAGTATTAGCCAGTTTATTGGAGAAGAGCTGTGATACGTAAAATACTGAATGATTACGCAGAGGTAAGTTTTGTGTGTCGTTTTTTTTTATTATTTATGTACTCATGTATTTAGGGTAAGTTTTTTAAATTAAAAACTAATATCGTTTAGGTTTTACATAGATTCCTTAGGCAGATAAGGATATTCTTTGTTTAGTACTGTCATCATTCTATATGTCTTTTTTAATAATTTGACCAAAAGATTTAGCGGATACAAATTTTTGTTAGACGTTTTTCAGGGCAAGTTTTTTTAAGTGTTGTGATATGTCAAAAACAGTTTTTAAACTTTTTGTGAAATTTCGGTGGAGTAGTTTGTACAGAAAGGAAATATTTGATTTCATTTTTGTCACATTTTTCTTTACACCTGTTTAAGGAGTGTGCAAAAAAATAAATTGCTCTACTTGTTATCGAATTATGTTAGTCACATAATTTCATTTTACATCCCACAGTAAATCCTCAACCCTCAAAAGGGAGCGGGGAAAGGTCAAAAAACGTAAGTATCCCGTACTTACTACGTCATTAAAATTTTATAAAAATATTTGAAACCGTTTTCAATGTAGCACTTCAAAATCTTACCCTGTATATTTTTGAAGTTATTATACTAAAAAATTAAAAATATATAGAAGGTAATAAAGTTTTTGGTAACAAACATTATAATTAGTAAAGAGCGGTATTTTTATGTGTCTAAACAGTCGCTCTGTACAATGAATTTTATTAATTATTTTGCATTTTAAACGTTTTCGCTGGAAAAGGTAACAAGATAATGGAAAATGGCTTAGTGTTTACGTGGAGAAGGTATCATGGATTTTTATGGTTCCGCATTCCATCCATTTATATAAAAAAATAAAATATCACATAAAATAAAGCAATTAGTATTGTATAAATTTGTAGGTCTACATTACAGGAATAAATTTATTGAATGGTACATCATAAAAAAGGAAATGCCCAAATTAGAGTGGCTTTTTTATTGTGTAACTACATGCATATATAAAAAATCTGATGCGACATAGGTTTTATAACAGATAATATAGGCATCCGCATATGTGGTTTTGCTAAACTAATTTTTATTTTAATTTCTTTTAATCGAGTGTCTAGATCTAGTAACTTATTGCTTTTAGATTTTTTTACAGGGACTGAAATCTTAAAAGGCAGGAATCGAAAATTATCGTTTAGAAGAACGCCAAAGAGAGACGGAAGTTATTTAGATGATATTAGCTTTAAAAATAAAAAGGTTTAGTGAAGAAGTAGTAAAAAGTCTATTTAGTCTAGTCGAGAAGTGTGTTTCCTGCGAAAAGTAGTTAGAAGGCTTCGAAAAATATGAGCGATAGCTCATTCGACGCGGAATGCAAATCTGAGAAAGGCGTTTTGAGGTTTTTTTCTGCCGATAAAAATTGCAATTGTTATTAACAAAAATTGAAAAAAAAAGTCATATCATTGCTGATGATAACTCAAAAACCATAAAAAGGTGGAAATTACAAAAAAGATTCTTGAAGAGGAGGAAATTTTAATTCAATGAACATTTTTAAAACTTTTATGGCATGATCTTGTTAGGTATGTTCATAAGAAGGGCTTTACTAAGCAAAAAATAAATACGACAATTATTTAAACATTTTTTTAAATGTACAATAAACACGAAATTTCGAAACAATTTTGTTAATTAACAATTGTCTAACTTAACTTGTTGAAAAATTATCTTTAAGGTAAATTTTCAACGGGAATTTATTCTTTTAAGTATTCTAAATTCACCATATTTTTTAAATTTTTTTCAATTAATATTTAAAAAATATTTAGAGTTATGTACTCGGTTTTGACGCCGAGCGCGCAACCAAAATTGTCGCACGAAGGCCCATTTTCAGGGGTAAATTAAAATTCTAACTAATGGCGATAGAACTTCGGAAGTTACGACTTTTTTATCGAAAATTTCCTCTTTTAAGGATATTTTTTGCAATTTCCGCTATCTCTTAAATGGTTTTTGAGTTATCATCAAAAATCGAAATGTTTTTTTTTCGTTTTTTCTTAATAACAATTGCAATTTTTATTGGCAGAAAAAATCCTTAAAACGCCTTTCTCAGATTTGCATTCCGCGTCGAATGATATTTTTCAAAGGCTTTTAACTATTTTTAGCAGGAAACACACTTCTTGACTAGACTTATTGACTTGGTTGTATATGAATAATTTTTAAAATAACACTTATGGTTTATCTTTTATAGTTATTTTAAAGGTTAACAAATACATGGTGCACCCTCTATACCTTGTTAGGTACCTTATTCACTGTATGTAACTCCTATACATAAAAGGGTTTTTAAATTTATTAATGGTTTAATGGTAAAGCTTGGTGATCAGCTAACTATAGGTTTTGAATTGCATCGATCCTTTTTATTACACACGACGTAAAAAAGTGCACGTTTTAATTTAACGATAAAATGGTAATTGGAGCTTAGGTTTAAATCACATGCTTGTAGACTATTTATTACCCTCTCTACAGGGGCGTCAAAAAAGTTTGAAACAAACAGGTTTTTATTATTATTGAGATCTTTAAAAACAGTTTTTATGTGATCAATTGTTTATATTCAATAGCCTAAAAAAACCTTTTGACACTTGTCAGGTTTTTGGTGTTAGAGCTGTTAATTCATTGCGCCGAACAATAACTTCAGCTATCACTTTTAAAATAATTTAAATTTTGAAAAATCCTTTAAGGAAGATATTCTTGGATATCTAAACTATCGAGATATGAAAAACAAAATAGATTTTTTTAACTTTCTAGACTAGAATACCTCATTTATAACTTTTCGATATATCAACTCTTAACCTCACTTTTTGACATGGTTTATGACAAATAGATTCTTTGCCAATGGATATATATTTGCTATAACTCTATTGTCAAGTTATTATGAAAATAAGAATCATAAATAAACAAATTGTAAAAATAAATATTATTAAAGAAGTAACAATCATAACCTTACAAATTGTAAAAATAAACATAAATCCTTGAATTAAAATACAGCTTAATGGTTTATATTTTTTTATAATGTTTGTATACATATAATGTTATGTTTTTTATAAAATTATCATTGAACAAAACATCAGCAACCTATTTTACCTTATAATAAAAAGACTGGCTTATTTGTAAATATTGATTAGCTATTTTTATTAGATATTTGATTCTTGGAATATTTAAATAAAGTTATTTGGCTTCTATCCAGAATTAAAGATATTTATATATAATTTTTGAAAATTTTAATTTTTAAAAATAATATATAAATATCCTTAATTTCAAAGTAAAAATATATTTTATAATTGTTGAAGTAAAATGTTTTATATTTTAATTGTTTTGTAGTTTAAAAAAAATTAGTTTTTTTCCAAATAAAAGACCTTTTAAAATCCCCGTACGGTCCACTGTATAAATGGATAAACTTAAAGAAAAATCCCTCTACTTTTTTTATTTGTTTTTTTAACTTTGTCGCCTTAACAGCAGCGACACGAAAGGTGTCAAAACATTTTTCTAGCTTATTTGACATGCAAATCGATTACCAAAAAACTTTATTTAATATATTCAATGACCAAAAAAATCCCATTTGTTTCAAACTTTTTTGACCACCCTGTATATGCTTATATAAGCAGTTATTAATCATAACTAGTTGTGTTGTATTTCGCTATTAAACTGCACATATGATTAAGTACACGTCATCGTCAGAGACGTTAGAATATTAAAATGTATTCAAATTGATATTTGCGGCAAAACGTAATGCACTGATGTAGGTTATTTTTTTTAAATCGGAGGGTACATCTGACAAAAAAATCTGCTTTTAAAAATAATCTTCTTGTTCTATTTCTTTGTCTTTATGGTAATATGGGCGCCACAGTGGGTTCAAGTTCTTTGAAGTGGGTAGGTGCTTCTTACGTATATTGAGCCACTAAATCCGAATATCATACTTAAGTGGTCTAAATTTTAATTATTTCAAAACCCTATAGCTTGGAAACCAACCTAAAAAATAAAAGTTTTTCCGAATGGGTCTCTTTTTTCATGATAAGACAAAAAAATGGTTTTTAAAAGTTTTCATTTTTTGTCAATGTTATAAAATATTATAAACAAAGGTTATTTTTTTTTACTTTTATGGCGTTTTCTTGTTAAGTACGTACATTTATAAAAAGGCTTCACGAAGTAAAAAATTTATACGACAATTATTAAAGCATTTTTTTAATGTACAATAAGGACGAAAGTTCAAAACAATTTTGTTAATTGACAATTGTCTAACTTGTTAAAAACCTAACTTTAAGTTAAATTTTCAACGGAAATAAATTCTTTATAGTGTTCTGAATACACCATAATTTTAACAATTTTTTAAATTAATATTTAATACCCTAAAAAAATATTTAGTGCGACGTACTTGGTTTTGACACCAGCGCGTAACCAAAAATGTCGCGCGGAGGCGCATTTTTATCGTTAAATTAAAATTATAAATAATGGAGATGGAACTCCGAAAGTAAAACTTTTTATCGAAAATTGCTTTCACTTTAAGAATCTTTTTTGCAATTGTTAATATCTCTTATGGTTTTTAAGTTATCATCAAAAATCGAAATGGCTTTATTTCATTTCATTTTTGTTAATAACAATTGCAATTTTTATTGGCAGAAAAAATACTCAAAAAGCCTTTCTCAGATTTCCATTCCACGTCCAATGAGCTACAGCTCATATTTTTCGAATCCTTTTAACTATTTTTTCGCAGGAAACACACTTCTCGACTAGCTAATCATTTACGTTAATTATTTGCTTAAATTTAGCAGTTTTAATCTAAATATATCAACGCGCGCCTCGCTGGCACTCATATGCATATTGTATATGAATCTACAACAGGTTGAAGATTCGGATTAAGCAGCTCCAAATACCTAAGAAACTCGTAATTGTTTAGAAAGACCTCAATCGGCCACGAAATCCCCCTTTGGCGCCCATGCTATGGGAACAAACCAAATATCCTAAATGGTAGTTTTTAAATACCATATATTATATTTTTTTTGTTGTATATTTTTACACAAATATAATTTCTCATGAAATCTGGGAGGATTAAAATTACTTCCTTACAAAATATTCTTATTTCATTATGGAGTTTTTAAAATTCAAATAACCTAATAAAAGGATATAATCTTGGAAATTTTACATTTGCATTTTCTAGCATTAAATTCAAATTCAATATTCTTCGAGAGTTCGCTGTAGAAATGTACTTATAAATCTTCAGGTAACTACTGTATTTTCCATTCAAAATGTTTTTATTAGAATTTTAAAGCATTTTAGCTTATATTTATTTTCTTGAGTTAAAATAGCCCATTGTGAAATATCTACAGTTTTTAATAAGGGATTTATTTCTTAAAATTAGGCATACAGAATAAAACTTTGTAATAGTTTTTTTAATATAGTAAATTCACAAAGACTTTTTATATTTTTAATAAAATGATATTTTAAATTGATTTCACTTGGAATAAAGAACAAGTATACGCAACAAGAAAGTATTGTGATCTATGAGTAATTAAACACTTAATTATTTTAAGATTTACCCAAACAATCAAGTACAGTTAGTTTTATGACTTACAGTCTTGACAAGGATTAGACTTAAATCTGAAACTAACACAAAACTTTTACAACCCCATAAAAGAAATAATGGAAAGTCCCGCTACTACTACTAGTATATTCTGACATATACTATTTGTTTTTAAATGCGTTTTTGGAAATCTTAAATTTTAAATAACTGCATTATGGAAAATATGGAAAACAATTTAGGCTACGCGTCAATTTTAATTGAAGAGTGGTGGTTTTTTTCTTATTCATCTTTGATGGAGTATATAACTGTATTCTCTAGACTTACAGGTTTAAGGTTAGTGTCTCATAGTTTGATGGTTTAAGGTTAAGAAATATGAAGTTTTTTTCAAGCCAGAAAGTATTTCTCTTTTTCCAATCTGTATACTCTGTATGTATCCCAATATCTTTAGAATATTGTTCTGTGCCTGGCGTCTTCTACAGCATTGTGGACTCCATTCAAAGAAGAGCTGTTCGTCTTATTAATGATACCACGCTTACAGAAAGGCTTTCTCCTCTTGTCCACCGTCGAGCTGTAGGGGATCTGTCGCACTTCATTAGGTATTTTCACGGCTTCTGCTCAAAGGAGTTGACCAGTATAATTCCTCCTCTGGCGGCTCCCAACAGAGCAACACGTGGTGCAACTTTTATTTATCTTTTTACAGTTCAACTAGAAAGGTCCCAAACTTTGCGCTTTTTTCTTTTCTTCATTTCTAGAGTGTCCAGACTATGGAACCTGCTACCCGCAGAAGTTTTTAAGTCCCTCTCACCACACGTAAGACACCCACGGTACGTCACTACTTAGGCTTTGTGGACTGTCCAAAGATAACAAAAAATAATTTCTATCATGAATTTGAGAAATACCCATCATAAGGCCCTTTCTTTTGGGAGTTAGATTTGCAAGGTTAGGTTTTAAATATTTGAGGTTAGATTTTACGTTCGAAGGTTAATCTCTAGGGGATTTATTCTTTAGGGTTCCAGAATCAGGATATGCATAGTGGGTAATACAGTTTTTAAGTAAAAAATATTATATCTTTGAAAAAGAAATCTATATGATAATTTCAGTTTACGGTCGATGAGTTTAAGGTTATGTTTTAGTTTGCATTTGATGTAGGACTGTGCAGGATTCTCGATATTATTAATTTCGATTTATCAACCTAACGTACATCATTGAGAGTATTGCAGAACGAGAACATCCTGGACGTGAGAACAGACCAGATGATTCCCCTATACTCATTTAACAAAAACTTCGAGGTAAAAATTTCAGATCGAAGTGAGTGGAAGCAACCCGATCTCCCAGGCACGGTTGGAGACATCATCTGGAATACAGATGGTTCCAAAACCGAGCAGGGAACTGCAGCGGGCGTGTACAGTGAAATAAGGAATTCACAATTCTCCATTCCACTAGGAAATATGTGCTTTATTGCACTGTGCAAAAGAAAATAACAAGCGGATCTGCATAATAACAGACAGGAGTCACTAGGGGCACTAGTAAACCCCAAGGTAACGACCAAGCTGACATGAAAATGCCAATGAGAACTCTGGAAGTCCTGAGAGAACGCAACAGGGTAACTCTCCTGTGGGTACCAGGACATTTGGGAATAGAAGGCTGATTGAGAAACTATCGTGATTTAACAATTTCTCATACATAAACAGATAGAGAATTACTTACCGGCAGTGGACTGTATATTGGGGTGCAGGATTAAATAATGGATATAGGTTTGGTTTATTGTTTTAAATTAACAGTTTTATTACTAAATAATAAAGAACATGTAGGGTTCACCAAAATACAAACTTATTTCTTCCAGTTTTAACAATTATTAGTCAAATCTCTAACTTAACTTAGTATGATGCCGCTGCATTCACAGACTATCTTTAATTGTTCTATTATTTTGAAAAAGGGGCTGATGCTCCACACTGGATCCTATGTTTAACAAATTGTCAAGCTGCTTGAATGTATTAAATGGATGAATCCTACCTTAGAATCCTTCTAAATGACTTCGTTGGGTTAATAACTTTTAAACCCTTTCCAGACTGCTGTTATCAAAAGCTACACATTTCTATACACCTCTATATGTTTAAAAAACTAGATTTTTCATCCGCTAACGTTCGCATTTTAAAAATCAAAGCAAAAAAGTAAGAATTAGAATTTTTTTCTGTCTGACGCGGCTAATTCTGTCATAGGCAGGTGTTATGCGACGATATTAGAGGAAAAATTATCTTTGTTGGAACTAATTTTTCAACAAAGGCAACGAAAAAGTGGATGAGCTAGGGAGACAGGGATCATCCACACCATACTTTGGACCAGAACCTGCCCTTGGAGTGACCAACTCCACAGACGAGGGCAAACCAGAAAATTGATCCGAAACAAACACGAGGAATACTGTTGAAGCCTCAGTAGAATAAGACATGGAAAAGGCTTCATAGAAGGTCCATCCAAAAGAACAAAGAAAGAACTACTCAGACAAAGTGGCAAAGACTTCGCATAACAGTAGGGCTGCTAACAGGGCACGATAACCTAAGAGGACAACTACACAAGATAGACTGATACAATGGGGA
>JAHBCN010026646.1:0-10570 GCA_019359885.1 Listronotus oregonensis | reverse complement strand
ACCAAAATTTTTTGGCGCGAAACGCTACTGTCGCTTCTCTATGGTGGCTATTCTCGGGTATTATCTCGAATTCGAAATTTTGTCGAATGACAAAACTTGGCAACGGTGTAAATGTGGATAATTGAACGGCAAAAAGCTCTTAAACAAGCAAATTGTAAACATAACCTATAAAATTGGGTATTATCCATATATTTTAAACAAAGCAAAATATACATAAATTCGTAAAGATCCCAGGTCAATTTTATAATCTCACAAATCCGTATATAAAAGCCAGTACCGAATATTTCAGGTATGATAACATGGGTAGTCTAAAGGACCTGCAAAACGACTCGTGACGTCACATCGCATATAAATTCAGATTGTTTACGTATCGACTTTGTCTATTTCTAGTTGTGCGGCGGTAAATCTCGACATATCTAGTATTTTGTTTTATTTTGCATGGCTAAATAGTATTTTTGATTCACTATGACTAACGAAGGATTTGTTACGGCTTTCACAATTTACCCTCTATGAATATGTTTATGGTAATGGATTACATTAAAAATGACGAACGTTGTAATTCGGCAGAAATCAAAGGTGGTGCAAAAGCAGCATTGTAAGTATTTTTTTATGTTAAATAAAATAAAACATCTTTTTACAATACTTGATGTTTAAATCAAATTAGAAAAAATATATTTATGTAGGTATTTATGTATTAGTTAATTATAACCTTATTTCTAACTTACATTAAAGTGGTCTTTACAATAGAAAAATTCACTTTTTGATTTTGGCGTATCACATCCTGCTGCTGTAAACCTTCGTGTCTTACGCTTATAATCCTCCCTAGGCACACATACAAAAATTTTGTTTGGTGTTTATACTCACAGATGTGCTAGTGCAAAGGGGCACAAAACACCATTTATTCTGTGATACGTACAGGGTTTTCCCGTATAATTGCGCACCCCTTTAAAACCTTTATTTTTATAGATAGAAAAAAATAGTTTAGATGAAAGTTGCAGGATTTTTCATGAAGATTTTCATGGTGTAAGATAGAGAAACAAATGATGATCGGAAAATTAACAAATCACTATTAACTTCGTTATTTTAAATGGAACACCCTGTATATGATTGAAAATTCAAATTCTGCTAATCTCTCTTTTCAAATATATATAACTTATCTATGTTCGGATAAACGAGTTGCAAGTTATTTGAATCTAAAATCTGTTCTTATAAGCCATAGTTAGCCATGGATACAACCCAAAATTGACTTCTGTCAAATATTTATATTTTTGTTTATGTTTTGTTTGTTGTAAGTTATATATATTTGAAAAGAGGAAGATTAGCAGAATTTGAATTTTCAATCATATACAGGGTGTTCCATTTAAAATAACGAAGTTGATAGTGATTTGTTAATTTTCCGATCATCATTTGTTTTTCTATCTTACACCATGAAAATCTTCATGAAAAATCCTGCAACTTTCATACAAACTATTTTTTTCTATCCATAAAAATAAAGATTTTAAAGGGGTGCGCAATTATACAGGAAAACCCTGTACATATTAACAGCAACTCAATTTTTTTCGACTGTAGCCACATTAATAATGCCGTAATAAAATTAAACCTCGCTTAAAAGGTGACAATATATTAGAAACACGAATAACGCTTTATTGTTTATATGCGCTGTGACGTCAGACAGCAGTGATCTTCGGAAAGCTTGTTTTGGCGCCAATTCTTGGCGTTTGAATTTTAAAGGGCAGTTTTTGCTTGAAATTTGTGTTTTAATTTTTTTTTTTGAGGTTACTATACGATGTATATGCATATGTGCTATCATTTTATAGATTTTTCAAAAAATGTGAGTATATCGAATTTCAGAATCGAGTGTTATTTTTAAAAAAATTAATAAACTGTTACAAACGAAAGACTTCAATATTGTAGTGAAGCTCAGAATAATGACCTTTCTTTATCCTTGATATTCAAAGACATAAAAAAAATTGGATTATTGCTTTGAAAAAATTCCTGACGGAGAGAAAACTTGAGAGTTATGGCGAAATAATGAAAAATAATAACTGTAATTCGTATAATACTTTATAAACAACAGTATTACAAAACTGATCCAATGTACAGGGTGTCCGGATATAAATGTAACCCCCATTAACTTTTTTATTTGACGTTTAGGAAAAACAAGTTTATAAGTGGCTCAAAATACATTTTTTAAAAAACTTTCTTTCACCTATACAAGGTGTTTCACAAAGTCTGGACGTGGTCCTATTATCTTATTTTAAATGAGTCCCCTATTTTTTTTATTTGAGATTTCCATTCTCCCTGAAATTCTAAACCTATTTTACATACCCTGTCTGACTTTAATGGTTACGTCGCAAAATGCTAAATTCTATAAGCCTTATCATTATCACTATCATGCTATATCGCTATATTTATTTATTTCACTAATTAGTCATGAAGTTTGAAATATTCGTTAAATGACTTTCTTGCACATTGACATAAGTTTTAATTATTTAATAAAATATTAATTAACTATGGGTTATTCTGAACAAAAAAGGAAAGACATTTATAAATTTTATGTTAAGAATACTTAAAATTAAAAAAGGGCTCAAAGGAAATATAGGCGTGTGTATGGCTGCGAAGTAGTAGTAAATAAATTTGTTAGTAACTAAATTTGCACTAAATATATTTTTTTGTCAGGTATGTCAAATTTCTTGGCTAATTAATGAAATCAACAACATACCGATATCGGGTGATAATGATAAAGCTTACGATTTTTTTCATTTTGTGATGTAACTATTAAAATCAGACATAGGATATGCTACATGAAAAAAAAGTTTAGAATTCCAAGAAGAATGCAAATTTCAAATAAAAAAATTTAAAAAGGGACCCCCAATTTTTAAAATAAGAGGGTGTCCCGGGGAAATTTATTCCAGAAACTACTAATAGTATAACTTTCGGGAAAACATTTTTTGGGGATAAAGGACCAAGAGAAAGCAAAATTTTTTTTCAAGCTGTGGGTGGTGGGGGCGTAAGGGTAACGTCAAAACAAAAAAAAATATACTTTTCCCAAAAAAAATATTAAAAAAAAAGTGTATTAAATGATACTATTTTAATATATTTTTTTCAAAACAAAAAGTATAAATTTTTGTCAGTTCTAAAAAAAGTGGGGGAAGGTTAAAGTTTAATTTAAAAATTAATTCCGGATTGCTTTAACCGAATTTAGTGGCTTGGTCTCGTTTAAAAAGAGCATTTTAATCATTATTTTCGGTGTAAAACTATAGCTACATTATCTCACAAACGCCGCAAAGGGGCGTCAAGGTAAAAACTAACCTATTTTACGTTTTTTAAAAATTTAAATACAATAATATATATTTTTTTACATATTTAGATGGAGAAAAAAATCCTAACAAAAAAACCGAAAACCCCGAAAATTAGCAAAAATATAAATACGACATAAAAAACGTAACGCATTTAAGCACGATGTTTTTCTACTAGGCCGATTTATTTAGGTAAAAATAAAATTTATAAATTTTTACAAAATCTAATGACATACTTCTTAATTTTTACTTATTTTAACCCATTTCACTATATTAGACAACATTAGATAATTACCAACCTATAACTGTAATAATCCATCGAGCGTGGTCCTTATCAAGTTAGCTTTGAAAATAAAAGGATGCTAAAATGTCAAAAATACAACAATTTTTATTTCAAAATATTATTTTTAGTGCTGTGCTATTGTTTTTTTTCAAAAATCCTTTGTTACTTGAAGAAGCAGTTGATATTATTGCTATTTATTTTGAGTTCTGCAAACGACAATAGCTGCAAGGCTGTATGTATTGAGATATCCTCAGAGAGGTCGGTACGGCAGCGGCAGCGAATGTTCACTTGTTTAGCAAATCGCTTTCGTACCACGGGAAGTGTTTTCGCCCCACCCGGGAGACGCCGTATAACTGAGGAAAATGTCATCAAAGTTTTGCTTATGTAGAGTTTAATCCTGAAGCAACAAAGGCATTTTTAAACAACACAATAGCACAAAACTAAAAATAATATTTTGAAATAAAAATTTTTGGATTTTTGACATTTCAGCATCCTTTTGTTTTCAAAGCTAACTTGATAAGGACCACGCTCGTTGGTAATTATCTAATGTTGTCTAATATCGTTAAATGGGTTAAAAATTAGTAAAAATCATGCAGTATGCCATTGGATTTTGTAAAAATTTATAAATTTAATTTTTACCTAAAGAAATCGGCCCAGTAGAAAACATTGTGTCGTTAAATGCGTTACGTCTCTATGTCGTATTTATATTTTTGCTAATATATTCGGTTTGAAAAGAGATATTAAATTGCGGTTTTTGCCGTTTTGTTGGGATTTTTTTTCTATATCTAAATATGTAAAAGGGTATATATCATTGTATTTAAAATTTTCAAAAAAATTCGTATAAGTTAGTTTTTACCTTGACACCCTCCAGCGGCGTTTGTGAGATAAGTGTAGCAATAGTTTATACACCTGAAAATAAAGCTTCAAATGCTCTTCTAAACGAGACCAATTTTACTTAATATGGTTAAAGCAAACCGGAGTTATTAGCACTTTTTTAAATTAAACTTTAACCTTCCCCCACCACTTTAATTTAGAACTGACAAAAATTACACCTGAAACTTCTTTGTTTAGAAAACAATAAAGAATAAAATAGTACCACTTATTGATACACTTTTTTTGATTTTTTTGAGAAATGTATATTTTTATGTTTTGATGTTACCCTTTTCGCCCCCTAGGGCCATCCCACAGACTTGAAAATAATTTCCAGCAATTTCTCTTGGTCACTTTTATCTAAAAAAATTTTTCCCGAAAGTTATACTATTAGTAGTTTCTGAGATGTAGCCGACTACCTCTCTTAGTGGAACACCCGGTACAAGTATAAGGAAGATTTTTAAAAATATTTTAAAACATTAAACTTTTAGATCATTTTTCCCAAACGTCAAATTGAAAAGGTTATGGGGGTTACATTTATAACCGTACACCCTGTACCTAATCAACCAGCTAAAATTTCTGGCATGCTTTATCAGTTCGAGTAATAAAGACTTCATAAAAAAATCCTTTACTTTCAAATATGATTTATGTTACCTACAAATATTGATATATTGACTTATTTAGACACTGATTGCAAAATATCAATAAAAAAGCGATTAAAATTCCACGTTACAAAATAGTGGAAGTAATACGGTCACAGATGTATTTTCTTAAACTGTGGTGACTCACTAAATATATTGTAAAATATCAGTTTAAAATTTTATAAGTGTAGGCGAGACCGAACAAACATTCAGGATATTTTCGCGACTTACCGTTTTTAACTACTGGTTGATAGCAGTTATTTCCCCCACCATTCTAACCGTGTTTAACCAGCCTATCCTCGCAAAAACGAAACGGTTTACGTATGTCAACTTACTACTAATGGTTTAATACACTTTTAAGTTAAAATTTAAATGTAAGGTCTTTGGAGAGTTAAGAACGACTTATTTCTTAAGAGATAATATATAAACCAAATTTTTCATTTAATAAGATATTAGCTGTTTCCAAGTCAACTATAATAAGTAAATTTTTCCTTTATGATTGTAATATAACTGTATTAATTCATCCATTTGGGAATTAACTAATAAACCAAAAAATCTGCAATACAAATAGTTGTTAAACCATAGCAAAAAAAACATCACAGAACCAAAACAATAGAAAAGCCGCGAATCCTCCATTATTTTAAATTTAAATTTGACATTACCATTATTAACGCTCCTCCTGACCAGTGGCGATAGCGGAGATACTTAAAAATGACGTAGATACTGACGACAGAACACCTTCCCCTACGTTACCGCTTCTCGCGAAAATAAACCGGTATGTTAACTGTCCTAACAATGTTCAACGCGGTATGTCGCCAAAATTTGATGATTATGAATCGAATCTATTATTAACGTCACATTTATAAGGAAATCTTAAAACCTGCGTTTAGGTTAGGACCATCGAAAGTTGGGGTAATTTGGAACCTCAGCAAGGTTGCCTTACCCCATTTTGCAGTTATTGTTCAGCAATCTTTAATTGACCCATTCGTTCGCATGTAACAAACAATTTTTTTCTGGCAAAAATGCCCATCCAACGAAAAACGTAATTTGGAGCTTATTACAGCTCCAAAGTTTTAGTAGATACCTAGTTTTTGAGAATAACAATTGGATCTATATTTCGTTAAACACACACAAAAACTTTATTCAATATTAAGTTTTTAATATATTTTTGTAAGACGGATCCTAATTTTTAAATACTAACAACCCAATAACACTAAAATCTTGGGCTTCCATTATCATTTTTTAATTGATACACAAATACACAACGTTTTGGTTAATGATGTATCTTTAACCGTTTTTCAGGTGATAACTAAAAAAAGTATTCTTAAAGCCTTACAAACTATTCATTATTCACCGAAGCTTGACCGATTTTAAGAGCTAACAACGCCGCTTGAAGTGAGAGTGCTCTCGCAAGTCCATAAAACATGAAAGGGAAAGGATACATCTTTTTTCCCTTGGTATCAAAAAGAGCTTCCCAAATATATGTCAAAATTTTATTTCTTAAAAGTATTTACAAATTTCGTATAATAAGGTTTAAATTTACTTATTATATTCTTTAACCTTTCGCCAGTTCTGCTTTGGCAATAAACATTTCTAATTCTAGTTTGCCCATGTTCCACAAAGTCTAGACACACAATTAATTGGACCACTTTACTATATTTTATAGGATTGTGAGGTTTTTATTGTTTACTAAAGCTTGACCGATTTTTCACGTTTCAGCAACGGCTGCCAGATATTCGGAATGTCGATACTAGGTTTGCTAAATACATTTTGGTTATTTGCAATTATTACAGCTTCTTAAAATTTTCTTTTCTTCCAGTTGGTTTCTTTATAAATAATTTTTGCTTTCGACCATTGAATGCGATGTTGTTTTGAATTTTACTTTTGCATTGGACCGGTGGTATTACATAAAACTACATTAATAGTACGTACCTGATCACAGATAATATCCCACTTTTTCTCCGAGTCGTAACTTTTTAGCAGTTTCGCTTTATCCGGCGGAAGGTCCATAGAGGCCTGAAAATGACAGAAAAAACTATTTTTAAAATTTCTTTCAGTTTTTCATCTTTTTTACGTTTGCTCCAAAAAAAGTAATAAAAAAAACAAATTTCAAAACATACAAATATTACATCATTATAGATCATAGGAAAATAAACATAAAAAATAATCATTCTGTAAACACTGATACAGTAGAATTACCAAATCTAGAGCACTCAGAACAACAGAACGAAAAGAGAAGATAAATTAAGGACAGCAGTAGTTCTGGTATTATAAATCAACAGCACTTCTACCCTGGATTATGGAAAATAGGACAGATTTTTTAAATTTTATCTTCTTCTCAGTATTTGGCTATGCGTAGATATAATGTATAATGTATGGCTTGCGCCTGATATTAACATAAGCAAATTATTAATAATTCATCGACCCTTACCATTTCATAATTATTTTTGCAACTTTTTTATATTAGGTTTTTTTTAATAAGATAACAATAGATATCCGAAATGTCAAAACAAAAAAGGTCACTATTCTGTCAGAGTCTAGAGTTAATTACTACTTTTAATACATACAGGTAAAAGTGAAACGTATAATTAAATTAATTATGTTTTGCTAAAAATAAATATGGATTGTGTTTACTAAAACGTATCAAAAGAAATGTGACGTTGTGCCCTATTAGGAAAATGAAAATTTTGTCATATTTTTGTTTTCAAATAATTTTCTTAAGTGTTCTTTAGGGTTCTGCTGGAACATTACATAAGATGCACAATTCACATTTTTTTTAATGAAAGAGAAGCCACAAATATAGTCCTGTATCCGTATTTAAGGTTTAATAACACAGACCCACAAAAAAAAAGTTGTGTGTGCTGGTTGTCGGACTAAGATTTTCTGGCGTATTTTTAATCTGAAGTTAAAATTGAGGGTCAAACAGCACAAAATACGATATTTTTTTAAATTTAAAACGCCAATATCTCAAAAACTATAAGAGATACACGAAACTTTATATGACATAAACTACGTATTTTTACAAGACCTTATTTTTAAGTCATATAACCTTTTTGTCTGAATGCAATATTTTTCGAGTTATAATCAAAGAACCGAATTTTCGGGATTTTTTCAAGGTATTTTACCTCCCCTGCAAATTTTAAGTGATTTGGAATTCAAATTAATATAATTAATAATTTATAATTAAAAAAAAAAAATTTCCTATTTTGGACTAAAATTTTTTTGTCAAAATTATGTTTTCGTTTATATCTTCTTTAATATGTATCTTATCTTATCAAAAATGTTTTATAACTTTTTATATAGACAATTTGGAAAGCTCTATTTTTTGTTTCATGATTTATTTTGTATCTCTAATAGTTTATAAGTCGTAATCCAAACATTTCGTGGTAGCAAGTTTCTGCCGGTAAATGTCCCGTATCGGTTTTTTTGGTATTTCTCGCTTTTTTGCTGTTTGACACCCTGTGTTGACTTCAGATTCGTGTTTAGCGAAAAAAAAAACGCCATCAGAAAACCGTCCCGTCCCAGCACACACCACTTTTTTGTGGACCTGTGTAATTCTATATATTAACGGGTATATAAACATACTAACACAAATATGAAGAAAAAATTAAAACAGCAAAATTTACAATACCAAAATTATTTCAAGCGATTTAAAAACAAATAAAATTAAAAGGAATGTTTTACAAGACATGGTTATTTTATTTCTGCCAATGTGTGTGTATGTATGAGTTTAATTATTATTATGCAGCCATCTGAAAACTAGTTATGGAGGTGTAGGCTCGCGACTTGACTTCTTGTCCCAGTCCGAGCTACGAGAGCAACGAATCCATCTTTCAATATTTACATATATTTTCTGCATTCCTTTGGGGACGGCCGAGCTTTTAGTAGAGAAAAGGTACGTAACTGGATTTAAACGAATTCTTCTCGTTGACCACAAAAAGCTTTTTTTGTACGGGGTCATCCAACGCGGACCTCACAGGGCCATATTTGAAGGTTTTCTCGTAGTTAAAAAAATGCAAAATAGCATTCTTTTGTATGTTTATTCGTACAATTTAAAAGAATCCTTAAGGAAAAAATATCAAACATTTATTTAAAAGATTAGTCGAAGGGTACCCTCAAATTCTTAAACCCATCTCTATTGCAACATATAGATTACAAAAAAAATTACCAGTGTTCCCGAAGTTGTAGAACAATTTAAAATATTAGTATATTAAAGTATAAGTCAGGGGTGGCCAACTTGATTAGACTCAAGATCTTTTTTGTCTTTTTATAAATGTCTCTATAATCAATGAATTTTACCGACTTCTCAATTTTTTTTAAAATATAATTATTAGGTATCCTAAATTGTTTTATCTTGTTTTTTTGCCTTGCCAAAATTTACTGAACTAATAGCCGCAATCGACCGCTCAATCGCGATCGTAGTCCAGGCAGCATTTCACCTCCGAATTTTTTATATATGCACCGATTTATTTGAAATTTTGAAAGATGATAGATGGATGATCGAAAAGCAAAATCTATATGGTGCCGATGTGCGCAACCACCCCTTCTCGGGGGTGGGCAATTTTTTACCAAAAATACCCCCAGAAATCGATAGATGAGCAAATTTGAAGTAAAAAATGTCATGTCAAGTTTTTTCGCCAGATCAATAGTTTTTGAATTATTCGCAATTGAAAAGTGCGATTTTCGTTAAAAAAAACATCATTTTTCAATTGTTTTTTACGCATAACTCCGTAATTATGCGTTTTATCGAAAAAAGTGTAATGAACCAAAATGAAACTTATAAAAAAACAAAGAAATTGAGCTATTTATGAAGATCTTAAAAAAAAATCGCAATAAAACTAATGTCAGTTCATTCAAAATCAAAATTAAACTTATTCCTTGCACCAATTACTTTATTTGTATGTTATTTATAACATCTAAAAGTTTTACTGATTAAAGATGCACAGTTTTGAAAAAAAAATGAGCTTAAATTATATGTTTCTTTTTTGTGATTTTTCAAACAATTTTTTTTTCTCATTTTAACTCCAAAACCATAAGAGATGCGAAAAAAACAAAAGAGTAGAAAAATGTAGCATTTCTTATGACGGTTATTTTCCTTTTTTTAATTTTTTTTTGTGGCACAAAAATTGACGGAGTTATAACCGATTAAAACTTTCACTATAGTGCGAGGACTGCTTTTCCGCAGCCCTTTGACCCTTTACCTATCAAATATGAAGGGTCTCAAGCCCTTCTAACATACATAGGCTTGTAGCCCTGAAAATTACCTTTAAAATGATTTTTTGTAGGATGTGATAGCTTCAAAATTAACCGAGTTACACATAAAATAAGATTTTAATTTTTTTTTTTAGTCCATTTTAAGGTAAAAAAAATTTCAAATTTTGGCGCACTGATTTTTTCTGTTGACACTAGGTTGTCTGTAAAATTTTTTAAAAAAATACTATGTATGATATACACTACATATCAATATATAAATATAT
>JAHBCN010026645.1:0-10522 GCA_019359885.1 Listronotus oregonensis | reverse complement strand
TTTGGTAAGCTGGGTTCTGTAACCATTTTTGAAACAATGTACCTCGTTTTTTTTCCACTGTGCTTGGGGGTCGCCCCAAGGAATTTAAAGGGTTTATGGAAGCCCAATGCTATGGCCCATTGAAAAAAAATGTCCAGCCCAGTAAAAAATAACTGTCAGAGTTGGCCCCCCGTTTTTGGAAAACAAATTTCCCCCTATTTAAATGTTTTTTTACTTACACACTGATAAATCAGTTTTATTTGGGGGCAAAAAAATTATACTTTTGGAGAGCCGTATTAGTTTCGATTGTTTTTTTGTGGATTATATTTTGGGGGTTGCAGAAGTTTTTTGGATTGATAAAAACCTTCTTTTTTTTAGTGATTAGTGTTTATTAAATTGTGACTATAATTTTGTGTTTATTGTTTTTTACTTATAATATCTAAAAAATGACAGAGGTTGTATGGTTTTGTCTTGCAAATCTAAGGGTAACATACCCGGTTTTTTAACTTTAGGTAAGTATTTCTTATATTTAAATTATGTCTTCTTATGAGAAACTTGGAATAAAAAAAAAAATTCCAATTATGAATTATAGAAAAAAAAAAATTTCAGGGGAAAAAGGTGAGAAAAGTAAGGCAATCTTAACTATCTTTTAGATGATTTCCACAATGTTTGTGTATTTCTGTGGATTATTAAAAAAAATAAGGTTTACATTTAGGTTTTTTTATTTTATTTAATAATTGGACTTTTTTTTAAAGGACCAAAATTATTAATTACTGGGCAGACCGGGAAAAAATTTTAATTTATACAGGTCCCTTTAATCGAATAAAAGGCAATTTTATGTTAAAGTTCCTTTTTTTTTTTTTTGTATTTGAAAAAAAAGAAATTATTTTTTGGTTTCTTAAACTTACATTATTTTTTTTTTAAGCTCGAAAAAACAGACACATATTATTTAACGGTTACTTTTAAAAAGGATACCTAGGTACCAAAGGTTACTAAACATTATTAACCACTGTTATTCTGTCTCATGAATGTTTGTTATTAGTAAAAAATATGGGGCCAAAAAACAGTTAAAAAATTTTTTTACTTTTTAATGTACAACCACAATCTTAGGATAAGTTTAAAAATCATTTACACTATTTTTGCCCTTCTTTTATCACAAAATTGGTGATAAGTACATGAAACTGTCATACAATGTTTGAAATTTTTTTTTTTAAAAAACGTGTTTTTATTTATTTACTAAGATTTTTGGTAAAAATACAAAACTCCCAAAATATCGACCATTTAAAAAAAAAAGGTGAAAAGGGCCCCCCATTCTTTCCATATTAATCAGATGTATAAAATCCAATATTACACAATAATTTTAAATATTCTATGGTAGTATCGTTTAAAACCAACAATTTTGTGCAAAAAATTTAAAAAAAAAAATGAATGCTTGGGGAAATTTACATTTGATGATGTCAACTTTTTTGATAGTAACAAAGAATTATGGAAGTCCGGCTCTGACCTACTATTCATTGCGAAACCTGCGGGGGCCCAACCCCCGATTCCCGCTGCCCTGCACGCCTTTTTACAGTATTGGGTTTTTCCTACACCTTTTTTAAATCCCCGGGAACCGCATAGTGGGGGGAAGCGACACTGTATAGCTCAATTAAGGTTTAAAAGGGGTTTAATTTTTTTTTAAAAAAATTTTTTTTATTTAAAATTTGAAAAAACAATGTTTTTAAATTTTGGAATAATTGTAAATTAAAAATTGTAAAAAAAAAAATATAGCTTATTTTCATTGTTACATTACTTCTGTAGTTATGCTTAACCTGTTTGTAATTTAGATTTTGTTTCCCTTCCCCTTTTTTTTAATTTTAAAGTTTTGGGGGAAAATAAAAGTGATTTCCTCAAAGAAAATTGTTTTTAAAAAGGCTATTTCTTTGGCCCGTCTTGTAACTGTAATAATCATAATGAGTCTAACACAACACACTTTCTTAATAAAAAAAAATTTAAATAATAATAAAATAAATAAAGAGGAAAGGATAAAACAAATACTAAAATAATAAACAAACAAAAATATATAATAAAATCTATTTATTGGAATAACAATATACATAAAATAAAAACAAAATAATAAAATAATAAATAAATCTAGTGTAATAGGCCAACAAAATAGTCAATATAAAAAAGCAAACAATATGTTGCAAAAACTAAAACGTACGAAAGAATTAAAATCATACAAATATAATATAAAAATAATACTAAAATAATAAAAAAAACATTTATACAATTTGGCTAGTTATAATGCTACAAAATATTATGCTTCCTAATCAAATTTTTTAAAACATTTACTTTGTTTATCTAAAACCATTTAACAACGTAGCTAAGGGATGATATCTAGTTCCCAAATAAAAAACAAAAACAATTTTTACATTACTAGACTTTAGCTAGATTTTTACCACTTTTTTATTAGAGCACAGGTATCCTTTATAAGATAAACTGGTCTAAAAAAAGTTATTAATATAATAAAAACTTACTAAAAAAATAAATAAACTTTGTACAAATACAGTTTAATTTTATTGTGACATCTTTATTGGGATGAACTCAATTAATTGTTATTTCATATTTTAAAAATAATAGTACATCTGCTATAAAACATTTGAAAAAATTAAAAAAACCCAAAAAAAAATTTTTTTTTTCCCCTTTTGTGGAAAGCTTAAAAACAAAACTGCTTATATGTGCTTTTTTAAAAAACTTAGAAATTTAAGATATATTTAAAAAAAGTGAAAAAAAAAATATTTTAAAGAATTTGCCATCATATTTTTTGTAAGTAAATAAAAGGGAAATTTTTTTTACGCTTTAAAAAAGTTATAATTAACGAAATTTTTGAATATTTTTAAAACAATAAAGTATTTTTGGGATTAAACAAAATTAATTTTATTTTTTTGTGCTTTTTTTTTAAAAAACCCGCACCTTTGAAAACCCTTATTTTAGGTCTAAATATCTGTAAATACTAAATGAAATATTATTTATAAGATATTAGTAAAGTGAAAAAATGTTCAAAAACCATTTTTATTTCAATGAGTTAATAAAAAAAAATCCCCGAATATGGGGCATTTTCTAGTTGCACTAAATTATTTTGTTATAGACTTTTTAGTATTTGGAACAATTCTGTTATAATTATTTTAACCCTGATAAAAATTAAACAATAAGGCATGTTAGCTACCGAAAATTTTATGACTGGCTTTTTCTTGGTTTTAATATGAATAAATACACTTTATGAGATTCTCTTATTTATGATGCATAGTACTAACTAAAATGCAAAATTGATTGATATTATTTGTAGTTTTTGTTATATGTTTAGGGAAGCATCCCTTAACCTCAAAGTGTCGCATTTACTATTTTGAATACTATAGAATTAGGTTATACGATATAATTAATGTATAGTCAATAATTTTAAAAGGTAAAAACTGTAAAAATTTAGTAAATGTTTTTATATTTCTGTATATTTTTTGTACTTTTTATTATCTTGAGATATTTGGACGTAAAAACACCTAAATGTTATCTAACAAAGATTATAAAATAAAAAAGATGTTTAACACTATGATAATTTGTAATAAACAAGACGCAAAGACAAACTAGTATATCCGTTGTTCTCGAAGTTTACATAAAATCTTAGATGCAAATTATAACGTTATGAAAAATTAGCTACACATAAAACACCGTGTCACACATATACAAGTTGTTCTAAAAATGATTTAATATTTGTGGCACAAAGTGCCATATTCATTATTTTTAATACTATACAAATACAATCAGATTACTGTTAGGTTAAAGAGATAAATGGGGATAATTTAAACAAATAAAGGTTATATTATTCTAGTAAATGTATTTTTCATAAATATATTTTTTTTATTTTAGATATCCTTTAGATATATTAATGTAGACCCATTTAAAAGCTGCCTAACAAAGATTAATGAAAAAAGAAGAAGGAGACGTTTAACAATTTAATATTTTGAAACACAAAACGCAAAAAAACCCCCAAACCTTATAGTATTGGCAAGATTATCAACGGCTAAATAATATACAGAAAGTTCCATTTCAAAAAAAAACAAAAAATGATATTTTACAAAAAAAAAAAAGAATAAAGGGGATTTTCAAAAAAAAGTTTCTAGTTCGGGTAAGCAAATCGGTTTTTTTTTTTTCCCCAATTAAGAATGCAGAGACTATTGAAAAGCCCATGATTTGTTTTTTTACATTAAAGGCATTATTTAGAAAAAGCCTATTTTTTTAAATAACGCGCCGAGTCTCTGCAACCAATTGTGTCTGCGTCGAATTCTAAATGCGTCGTATTTGACCGCGTCGAATTGTCGCTGCGATGAATTGCCCGCGTCAAATTGTTGTAGATCCCAAAAAATTTTATTAGAAAAAAATTCCAATTTATTATTTTGTCACTTATGAGTTTGTTTTTTTTTTTTTTAAAATTTTTTTTTTAAAAATTTTAATTCCCTTTAAGCAAATTGACGTTAACCCACTTTTATACTGCCTAATAAAGATCAATGAAATAAGAAGGCGACTTTAATATTAAAAATTTATTTGTTTGAAACAAGACGCAAAGACAAACCCGTTTTTTCCGTTTTTTTTGGGGTTTACGTAAATTTTTATGAAAATTATATTGTTATTTTTAAAATTTTTTAAAAAACACAAAGAATCACGTGTTACCCATATATAAGGGTTTATAAAAATGGTTTAATACAATATGTTCGGAAAATACGTGCACAAAATTGAAGTCAACATGGTTATATCTCCAATTGCTTCGTTTAGCCGGTAGAGCGCATTGAATATTTTTGTTTTTTTCTAAATTTCTATCTAATTAATTTTAATTTGTTTTTATGTATAATTAGATATTATTAAATAGCTTTTTTGGGCCCTTATAATAGTGGTCGACTATAAAAAAAAAAAAGTTATAAGTTGACGTCATCAGTAAACATAAATTTTATTTTTCTCATTATCCGAGTTATAAAACCAAATATTATGTTTCGGTAAAAAAAATTTTTTAAAAATTTTTTCCCCGAAATTGTTTTCCAAAAAAACATTGTTAATTCCTAGTCTTCGGGAAACGGGCAGCATTAAAAGAAAGTTTGAGGTCTTAAGTGAATAACAAAAACCGTAAAAAAAAAAAACCCTTGTGAAAAGGGTTTAAAAGGGGGGCCCAAAAGTACAAGTAGCCGCCACCTGGAAATTGAACTGCATATTACAAAATTACTGTAAGTGAAATTTTAGAAAGGCATCCGTATCTCGTCCAAAAAGTTCAGTAGCTTTTACCGTCCATGCGGGGCGGCTTTAAGAAAGAAAGGGCCTTGGCGTATAACGGAGAGCTAGGTAATCGACCTTTTCACTTTTTGAAATCTTACCCAGTCGGGCCTGTTAAGAATAAAAAGACGCGCTTTTTTATAAACGTAGGTGCTTCAAAAATGATTTATTGAATCATGAAGACTTTTCTTTTTTTTTCGAATGTCTCAGTTGCATTAAAAGTATTTTTTAGTTTTGCTTGCTCCAAATTAAAGCTCTTTAAAGCGCGGATGGTGCACAATTTGTTTAAAAATGTTTGACAGGAAAATTTAATTTTCTTTTAGGCTTTAAAATTTTAAATTTAAATTTTTTTTGAAAAACCTATTGATCCACCTTGTGATTTAAAAAAATTTATGTGATATGCCCCAGTAGATCTACTTTTAAATTTTTTAAAATTTTTTTTGTAAGGGGGATATGGGTCAAAAAATTTAAAATAAATTTTTTTTCTATTTTTCAATATATTTCTAAAAAAATTTAATGTCCTTTTTTTTTTTTTTTTAAGAAAAATTTTTTTAAAAAATTTTTGGGGAAATTAAAAAGCTTTAAGGTAAACTGGTAAAAACGATTTCTTTTAAATTTGCCTCTACATTTTTATAATATTTTAATTATTTTTTCCTTTAAGTTTATCTTAAATCTTTTTAATCCCGAAGTTATTTAATACATTTATTCTTTAGAAAAATTAAAAATTAATAATAAAATTAAATTCGAAAAAAATATATATTTTAAATTTTTTGACTCCTATTTCCATTTAAAAAATTATTAAAAAATTCATGAAGCTGGATCTACTAAAGTTTCATCAAACATATTTTCTTTTTCATTATAACGTGGATCAATACGCTTTGTTAAAAAATAATAAAAATTTGTAAAGCCTAAAAAAAATTTAAAATTTTCCGCCAAAAATTAATATGGGTCAAAAAATTTAAAATCATTTTCTTTTTGCTATTTTTCAATATATTTCTAAAAAAACTATTAATTTTCTTTTTTTTTTTTAAATTTTTTTTTTAAAATAAGTTTTAAATAAATTTTGGGTTAAAAAACTTTAAAATAAACTGGGAAAAACGATTTTTTTTAAAATTTTCCTTACATTTTATAAAATTTTAATTATTTTTCCTTTTTAAATTTTTCTTAATCTTTTTTTAAACCAGAAGTTATTTTAAAACATTCATTCTTGAAAAAATTTAAAAAATAATAAAAAATTAATTATTGTTTTTTTAAAAAAAATTTAAAAAAGCAAAAAAAATGGATTTTTTAAAATTTTTGGGCTCTATTACCATTTAAAAAATTATTTAAAAAATTTATGAAGCGGACTACTAAAATTACATCACACATATTTTTTTTTTCATTTTAAAAAGTGGGGTCAATACGCTTTTTTTAAAAAATAGTAAAAATTTGTAAACCCAAAAAAAAATTTTTTTTTTCCCCCCAAAAATTAATATGGGTCAAAAAATTTAAAATAAATTTTTTTTCTATTTTTCAACATTTTTTAAAAAACTTTAAATTTTTCCCTTTTTTTTTTTAAAGAATCAGGGGCCCTATTTAGGGGGTGGGGAAAAGGGCGCTCGCCAAGGGCGCATCTACCTGGGGCGCAAAATCGGCCATAAAAATTTTTTTTATCAGTTGTCAGTACCGTAGTCATATTATTATTTTTATTTTTTATTGACAAAAATTTTACAAATAAATAAATTATAACAAAAAAATTTTATAACAAATTTTCAACCTAGATACTTAATTTAATTATTTTTAATATATTAGGACGGTATGACTTATAAATAAAATATCAAATTATCCTGATACCTACACGATAATGTTTTTTTTAAATATTTAAGCTGCGGATTTTGGTAGCACTAGTTTTTTTTCCACAAATTTAAAAAAAAATTTAAAAATGTTAATAAGTTTTATTCTGATGTGTCATATACTATATAATATATTCAAACACATAAATATAAATTTTTTTATTGAAAATTTTGTTGCTTATTATTAGTTTATTAAAGTATAAATGTTACTTTTTAGTAGGATTGCTAAGCACAGTATTTTGTAACGAGGTTTTATTGTTCAAAAAAAATTTTTCATGATTATTCATCCGCAAATAAGGATGTAAAGTTAATTACATAGTATATTTCACTTCTTTTAGTCAGATACAAACAGGAGGCCCAAATCTGTAAAACCATAAAGAAAAATTTCCTGTCTATAATAGAAAAAAACTCTTTAGAGACTCCCTAATATTTTTCGCCCATTTCGGATATCCGTTTAGTTCGGGGTATAGAAATAAAATATCAAGGGTCTTCTACGGTTTGTTCTCTTTTTATCCCCTAAAAATGTACATAAGTTTATCTTTGTCATTGCTTTACTTTTTTTTATTTCATTTTAAACTTTTAAAGTAATCCCAACCTGCAAACCCTTTGTTTACTTATGTGTTTATTTTTTAAGTATATTTTTTTTTTATTTGTCCAAAAACTATTTGAAGCTCTATAACCACATTGCCCCAAAAAAGTATGGCATCCGATGTGTATTTTTTTCACAAAGCAAAATATGCTTTCATGTTGAATAATATAATTTTATTTCTTTACCAAAATTCAACGAGTCACTTAGAGAAAAGATATAGAGTACCAATGTGGTAGAAAAAAAAAATCTTTCTAACCTATTTCTTGTCTATTTCTTTTTATTGAATTTCAGAGTTCGCTGCAGGTTTTAATCATGCCCAAAAAATTTTAAAAACCCCAAAACTTTCCCTTTAATTTTGTAAATTTTTCCCCTTTTTTATTGGTTGGTTTTCCCAACTAAAACCCTTTTCCGGGTGGAGGGGGGGGCGCAAATGTTAAGCCCCCGACAAGGGCGCGACCATACCTAGATACGGCCCTGTTAAGAATATAAGTTTTAAATAACTTCGGGATTAAAAAGCTTTAAGATAAACTGGTAAAAACTTTTTCCTTTTAAAATTTTTCCTCTACATTTTTATATTTTTTTTAATTTTTTTTTCCTTTAATTTTATTTTAAATCTTTTTAACCCAGAAGTTATTTTACATTCATTTTTAAAAAAATTTAAAAAAATATTAAAAAAAATTTTTTTTTTTTAAATATTGAAAAATAGCGAAAAATAAATAGATTTTAAATTTTTTGACTCCTATTACCTTTTAAAAAAAAATAAAAAAAAATTCATGAAGCTGGATCTACAAAAGTTACATCACAAATATTTTTTTTTTCATTATAACGTGGATCAATGCGCTTTGTTAAAAAAAAAAAAAATTTGAAAAAGCCAAAAAAAAAATTAAATTTCCGGGCCCAAAAAAAAAAAAAACCCAAAACTGCTTTATGCGCTCTTCAAATACCTTTAATTTGGCGCAAAAAAAAAACCAAAAAACTTTTTTAAAGCGGCTGAGATATTCGAAAAAAACGGTTTTTTAAAGCACTTAAAGTTAAAAAAAAAAAAGCACGTCTTTTTATATTCAACAACCCTTTTTTTAATTTTAAAAAGTGAAAAGGCCAATTTTCCCCTCCTCCTTATGCTCCGGGGCCTTTTCAAAAAACCAGTGAATCCCCCCCAAAAAATTTAATAAAACGAATTTTAAATGCAAAACGACTTTTAAGTGTTAATAAAAGATTCTGCAAAATGGGGCTCATTTTTCATAATACCTTTTTCCTTATTTCATAAATCTTTGATCCTAATACTGCTAAAAATAATACACATTCACGATATCATGTCAGGAGCTTCCTGGCTCAGCGGACGAATCTTATCATAAATCTTTTTCAGCCTGCATTGCGAAAGGGGGTGGATGTTCTGGTGTTGGGGGCTGGATATAATGAGTTGGAGATAGAGGAAAATTATTACCCTTTGTTATTCTTTTCACCTAAAGGCTCCTTGGTTTCGTTAATATCGTTATTATCAGAAACCATAATAAAAGCACTTGAAATAAAGGGTTTACGATCAGGTGCTGAAGAGCTAGAAACTTCATCGTTTTCTTTTTTTTTTAAAGGTATAGTCTTCATAGACGTCATTGTGTCTTCTTAGTTTCTTCTAGGATTCTGTTGTTTTTTAAATATTTTCGTATCGACTGGTTATAGCTACGGGTTTTCGTGTTTTTTCTGTTATCTAAATCTTCGTTTTGCCTCTCGCAATTCGCTTCTAGGCCTGTAAAAAAAAGATACCATTGATGTCTTTGGTGGAAGAACATATTATGGTTTAGTTTATGTTTTTTTTTTACTGTTAATGTACGGGGTGCTCCCAAAAGGGGGGATACGGCAGGACAAGTTGTATTTTTTAAAGGTGCATATTTTGATTATCCTATGTTTTTATATTTTTTTTAATATTGTTATAGGTATAAAAGTACCCTTTTTTATAAATATATTTGATTTTTTTTTTCAAAACAGAACCCAAAATATTTATTAAAAAATAAATATTTTTTAAAAACTGGTCAGATGAGACAACTTCAGGTCTTTAAGGGGATAGACTTTTTCCCCGATACCATTAATTTTTAAACAAATAAATAAAAACTTATTAAAACTTTGGTGACATGCCGTCTTTCAAAAAAAAAAAAAATATATGAGGTTTCAAAATTAAGTAAAATTAAAATTATTTAAATATTACTTTTAAAATATAAAAATTTTAAAAAGTTTTTTTTTTGATTGATTTGTTACCGAAACATTTATTTTTTTTTATTTATTTAAATGGTTTTGAAAGTATTTTTTCAGTAGTTCCTATGTTCCCGCTTGTTAATTATTTTACGCGTACAAATCTATACCATCGAATAGCATCAGAATGATTCCATCTGGGGAAAAAAACCCCCAAAATTTTTTTTTTATAAATACCAGAATAACAATGTAAAACTTTATTCCAAAAAATTTTTTATATATATATATATATATATATATATATTTATTTTATATATATATATATATATATATGTATATATATAATAATATATATTATTAAATATTATTATTTTATATATATATATATATATATATATAAATATATATATATATATATATATATATATATATATATATATATATAAAATATATTATATTTATATATATATATATATATATATATATATATATATATATATATATATATATATATATATATATATATATATATATATACTACTTTTTATCGCTCCCGGCGCATCCTTGCTTTTCCAAAACCCCCAATTTTTTTTTTATAGGAAAAAATTTTAAATTTGGGGAAGGGCGAAAATTTTTTATTAAT
>JAHBCN010026644.1:0-10525 GCA_019359885.1 Listronotus oregonensis | reverse complement strand
AAAAAAAAGTGCAAATTAAAAAACAAAACATAGGGATGACTTTAAAATGCCTGAGGAGTTACCCATTTTAATAACTTAAACAATTTCCATTTTACCGGGTATTGAGGAATAAGGAGTCCACCATTATTGGTCTTTAATATGTTGCGCTAAAAAGTGGCAGCTCTGTAACACTAAAAGAAAAAAAATGGAACTTTGATTTTAACACTTCTTTTGGGTAAAGGTATTACTACTTTTAAAAATCTGATAGAATCAAACCAGACTTATAAAATATTGGATCTATTTCGGCGATCGTCTATTTTATAATAGACCAGTAAATGAAGGGACAAAGCTGTGAATAAATCTGTACAGTTTTCCCTTGTGGCGCAATTTTTAGGTTTTTGGGAATGCTTTCGAGCGAAAAAAAGTTTATCAACATTAATAGGTGGGCAAGGGCCGAAAATGGCCCCTCAAGGCTCGAAAAATGGGTTTCCCGCTAATATCTGCCAAAATGTGCGAATTGGAGAATTTTTGTTAAAAAAAAAAATGAGGACCGCCTTGTAGTCTACAAAAATGGTCTCTATATTGTCAAAAGTGCCCTGATTTCAGCTGCCGCTCTACCGCTAGAATGCCGCTATCTTCATTGATTCACTTATAAGGGGCGGACGAATTGTTCCATTACTTGAGCAAGAATGTACATTTTTTAATTATTCAAAGTTTATCGGAATGGAAAAACCCGTACCTATCATTGCATATGAGTTTGGGTCCATTCTGATTTTTCTAGAATATTAAAAAAAGGAGTCAAAGTTTTTATTTCACAATATTTTGGGAATATCTCATTAATTTATTAGTATTAAAAAAAATGGTTTGTTATTAACATTTCTTTTTTATAATGAGACTTTAGCAAGTGTTCAATGATCATAGAAAATTTCCTTCACCATCTTTCTTGCGTTTTAATAAAAAATTGTTTTGCCCACCTGCATTCTTTAGCCTACTATCACATCTATCCAGGGTGGAATGTTATGGATTTTTTGACGGCCATTTTTGCGAAAAATATTGATGTTGCGAAAAAATGGTAAAAAACATTTTTGTAGATTTCCAGGCGATCTTCATTTTTTGTCTTAACAAAAATTCTCTAATTCCCATATTATGGCAGATATTCGCGGGCACTAATTCTTGGGACTTTGGAGGGCCATTTTCAGTGATTCCCACGTCGGAATGGTGATAAACTTTTTCTCGCTCGAAAGCATTTACGGACACCTAGAATTGCGATAGGAATGAAAACTGTACAGATTTATTTACAGCTTTGGATACTTTTAGGTCTTCAGTAACTGGACTATTGTGCTGAAAGTTGGATGCAAATTATGGTGAAAAAGAAAGAAGAGATAATCACTTTAATAAAATATGAAGAGTGTTGGTTGCGGCAAGTAAAGTCTAAAATTTATCGAGATAGACTAAAAATATTGGACTATTAGTGTTAATACCGTCTACAAAATTATTCAATGTAGCACTTACTAATGCACGATTTTTTAAAAATAAAGATTTTATTATAGGCAACTTAATATACAAAAAATATTGTCCTAGTTTAAAACTATATTATTAACCTAATTTTGTCATTTGGCATTTCTTAGGTAACTTGCTTTAAACTAAAATACATCCCGAAAAAACTTGAATAAAAATAATAAATTCCAAAATTCATTACCAAAACGAGTGGCGAAAAATATTGTAAATAACTTGGGCACTAATTAGCGATTAATTATCTTAACCCTTAACTTGATCATTATCATTAATCACCCTCACTAATACCTCTATTTATTAAAGAGCTAATAAGTAGCTTCTATTTGTTTATACATTATTTATTATTAAAACTAACTTACTGTCATGATAAGTAATAAACAGATTACATTTTAAATCTTTTAAAATTAGAAATCTTTTAAACCTTGTTTTGTAAGATATTTTACAGGACAAAGTACAAACACACGAAACACCTAAAACCAGTGCTCTTTAAAATACCTTGTTTTCTTGTTTGAACTTGTAAAGACCATCTTAACTCTCATCTTTAAAGTTATACCGAAAATAATTCAGACAGTCTTTATAGCTTGCTAATTACTGCGAACAAACTTTTAAAACAAACAGAAATTTTCACCGGCAAGTACCTACCTATTATCTTCTCAGAGCTGCCGAATCCATTTGCAGGAGGCACAAATAAATTGCCTAGCTAAAAACAAGATAAATTTACTTGGCACTAAACAGGCTAAAGAAATACCTAACGTAGCCAGTGGCGTTGAGAAAAATTAGTTGTTTTTGGGGGTATTAGGTGTTTTTTGGTATCTATATCGCAGGTAAAAAATTGCACCTAGGATTGAGAAAGATTGCTAACTTGAAACTGAATTAGAGCAAATCGGCAGAAACTGTTAACGACATTTTATATTACGCTGGATAGACTGTATTCTCAATGATGTCATTTTGAATATAAGTATTAGGTATAGTCCGGGAGGCCACCGCATAAAACCAAGCCTATAAGAGAACCGCATGAAACATTTTTTTATATTACTATGAACTATACAGGTCTGGAAGCGAACCCACCGACCATAGGAAATTACATAGTATGTTAAAGCATAGGCAATATTCGAGGTGGGGTGTGCGTTTCGCCGTCCGACGAAAGGCGATAGCGTCCTGATCTCGTTCGGCTCGGATCAGTTTACCACATCGCTGAGGAATACTGCACGCTGGAACAAGTAGGCAAAATTCGATATGCCATATTCTGGTGGAATTATTTGTTTTCATAAGTTTTGTTGCCGACTGAGCAAAGTAAATGTATTCGGCATTAAATAAAACAAAGATTCTACAAATAAATTAATAATAATTCTATAAAAATGAAAAATAATTTATTCCCTAAAAACAGTCTATTTAATTAGATGTTCAAAAATGCCACCGGCTTGTGCTAACAATATCCCATGTTGTAGAACTCTCCTACAAAGGCTGGGATATAGCAAGCCGGCATTTGAACATCTATTAAATAGACTTTTTTTAGGAATAAATATTATTTTCATTTTATAGAATTATTAATTTATTTTAAATCTTTGTTTTTTTTTGACCGAATACCGTTTTATTTCGCTCAGTCGGCAACAAAAAACTTATGAAACAAATAATTCCACACAGAATATGGCATATCAATTTTGCCTACTTGTTTCCAAGCGTGCATACCTTCCTCCAGCGATGTGGGTAAACTGATCCGTCGGTCCATCGGCGCTCGTTGCAGAGGGGAATTGTAGGAGAGAACATAGCGAATTGGTAGAAGGGCTTGAATACACGTATTTCCTATGGTCGGTGGTTTCGTTTCCAGACCTGTAGTTAATTTAAAGCCGCACTGCTGCCTCAGCTCAGCGGGTTTAAATTGCATTTTTTACCTTAAAAAAATATAAAAAATCGTTTTTTTTTATAACTCGAAAACTATTGATTTTATAAAAAAAGTAATCAAAATTGATGGTCTAATAAAACCTCGTCAGTTTTTTTATATAAATTCTTTTGTAGCCTTTTTAGTTTTTGAAATATTAACGATTTAAATTTAAAATATCTTTAAAACTAAAGGAGTTACGAAAAAATGTAATAAACAAAAAATATGCCTTTTAGTAGGTTCAATAAAAAGGGTTATTTACATATTTTTAATAAAATAAGTATTAAAGCTGATATAAGCAAAAAAGTAATTTTGGCCTTTAAATATTTCGCTTATAACAATTTTTTTTGCTACAAGTAGGTATACCAGCACCGATCCATTTAAAAATTAATTTAAAATGTTCTATTCATTAAATAAAACAAACTAATACACATGTGCCTCGAGGCAATGGGGGATAATCTAGTGGCACGGATATGTTATTTATTTTTTGGTCCAATAACTGTAACCAATCCGATATACTTGAAACTTTAAATAAAATAATATTTAATCTTTATTTAATTGAAAAAAAATGCCCCCTTTATCTGGGTGTTATATACCTGACAGGACGCTTAATATTTCTCCAATCTCCTATGCTACTATGTGTATAGCTCATCGTTTAAATATTGTTATTATCAATTTAAATATTAATATCAATAATTTGTAAGGACAGTTACTCGTTCAGAATAATCTTGAAAAAATTTTATTCATAATTTTAACATATTTTCTTTTATATAGTTTATTTAGTATAAAACATTTCTCCTATTAGGCAATCAACTTCTTCTAGGCTTAAAGCCATTCTTATTTAAATTATGGTATTTACCCAATTATTTACTATTTAAGATATGATTAAATTAAAGCTTAAACATTAATTCAACTGAAAAAGAATAAATAAACAATAAAAAAAAGTTAAAAATATTATTAAAAATTTATTAAGGTCATTCTGAACAAGTAACTGTATAAATTAATGATATTATCATTTAAATGGAAAATAAAAATATTTAAACAATGAGTTATACATATAGAAGCATAGAATATCGGATGTTAAGCGTCCTGCCAGGTAAATAACACCCAGATAGAGAAGGCACTCATTATTTTTTTTTAATTAAATAAAATTTAAATTTTATTTTGGTTAAATTTTCAGTTGGGTAGGTAGGGTACAGTTATTGGACCAAAAAAAATTAAATAAAATATCCGTGACACTAGGTTATCCCCATTGCCTCGGGGCACATGTTTATTAGTTTGATTCGTTCAACAAATAAAACATTTTAAATTAATTTTTAAATGAATCGGAGCTGGTATACTTACTTGGATCAATAAAATATTGTTATTAGCGAGATTTTTAATAACCAAAATCACTTTTTTGCTTATATCTCCTTTATTGCTTATTTTTATTAAAAATAAGTATATAACTTTTTTTATAGGTCTAAGCAAAAGGCATATTTTTTGCTTTTTACATTTTTTCGTAACTCTTTAAGTTTTCGAGATATTTCAGTTTTTATTTTAAATTTAATTCGTTAATATCTTAAAAACTAAAAGGGCGACAAAAAATTATAAAATAAAAAACTGACGTAGTTTTATTAGACCAATAATTTTGACTCTATACCATTTTTCTCAAAGTCTGTAGTTTTCGAGTTATATTAAAAAACCGATTTTTAAATTTTTTTTAGGTAAAAAAAAATTCAATTTGAACCCCCTGAGCTGAGGCAGCCGTGCGGCTTTGAATTGACTATAGTTCATAGTAATAAAAAAAATGTTTCATGCGGTTCTTTTATAGGCTTGGTTTTTTGCACTGGCCTCCCGGACTAGTACCTATTAATGCCAGATGCGAAACTACTTTGATATAGTTGTACAATTTACAGAAATTCTTTACATTTATTTTCTATGGAAACCCCTATAAAACATTGTATTTTAAAGAAAAATAATAGTTTTTTTAGGAGGATCACAGTGTAACATAGGTATGTTCTGTTTTTTAAATCTTTTCTTATATTTCAAAAGACAGTTTTCGTCCAATAAGGACGCGGGTGAACATTGAAAGACTCAGAGTTTGTTTCATTTATTCGTTTTTTTTTCATAAGCATGCTATTCTTATAAAAAAAACTGAAAAAGTATTTAAGAAGTCAACTCAACTTATTTTTATTATAATATTTAGTTTTAGCATATACAAGACTAATCTTTATTGTTAAAATTAAGGCAGGAAAAATTTATTTGAAAACTGTATATGTCTAAGAACATATTACAGTATAGGTCTGTTTGTTAGTCAAAAATAGTTTACACTATTGTACACTTTTTTTACGTAAGCGCTCTTATTGAAGGTAGATATATTTTAGGACTGCGTGTTTACAAAAAATGTAAAATTGTTCAAATTATTTTTGCATAACAAACAAACCTAGTATAATGTATTCATATATATTACATCTCTATGACAGTCCACTAAGGTTTGTATAAAGCCTATATACTTGGTACGCATAAAGGCCGGGTTTTCAGAGATTTAACTCATTTTTTTATGAAGTGAAAAGCAAAAAAATAATTTTGGATTGTTAATTACTTTTACACCCTTACTACAGTAAGTATACTAGTTTTTTGTGCAATGTATAATTTTTTTGCCTAAACACGTAAATGTCATTTAAATTCTCATCTTTTAAAATTATTTCAAACTTCATTCGGGAGTAATCATCGTAGCCTTCTAATTACAATAATGGAACTTTTAAAACAAACAGAAGTATTCCCCGCAAGTTTGTATTATCTTTTCCTTCCGGTGCTGCCGAATCTATTTGCGGGAGTGAACAAATAAATTACCTGCCTGAAAATAAAATAAATTTACTTGGCTTTAAACAGGCTTGGAAAATAGTTTAACATACCCTGTGTCATTAAAAAGATGCAGGTTTCTGTGGAGGTATATTTTATCAAATACATCGCGTTTAACCATTAGATATTGGTATGTGAGAGACCAGTGCTGGGCAGTATTTTTCAGGTGATTTAAGTTTTTTTTTAATACTTTGCGTTTGTAGTTGTAAAATCTTTCAGAAGTATTTATGTTTTTTGGCAGTATTTTAATAATTCTGGACTTGCTCTATGCACGTCTTCTTCTTCTTCCTGGGAGCCGTCTTTCACTACCGGAGGAAGCACGGCCTCTTGAGCTTTTTGTTACCTTACTTTTTCATCTGCAACTTGGGTCCCCATTGTATGAGCCTATCTTGTGTAGGTGTCCTCTTGGGTTATCGTGTTAGCAACCCTACTGTTATGCGAAGTCTTTCCCTACTTTGTCTAAGTAGTTTATTACCGGAATTTTTACTAAGCTAATTTATTACGGGGAAAACATTTTAATAATTATCTAATGAACGCCCCACTTGGGCAAAAATAGTTATCTAATGAAAGGCTATTTTGTTATAGCCAAATTTATTACGGGAAATTTTATAAGCCAATTTAAAACATGTAATTTTATTAACGCCCCACTTGGGCAAAAAAAATTAATTATCTAATAAAAGTGCTCGGCTAGCTCAGAAATAAAAATAAAAATAATCATTGGCTAAAGATGGTTACAATAAATACTTACAGTCGCATGAGGCTCTACACAAAGGCGAGTGCATTCTTGAAAGGGGGTATTGTCAATAAAAGTCAAAATATAAATATACTTGTTAATGATTTATTACAAAAAATAATAAAATAATTGTAACAAATTCCTACCAAATTGGTGGATGCGCCTATTAAACCAAAATTTAATAAGACATTTTAAATTACTGAAAAATATATGACAATGTTAAACTAAATTTGACTTGTATACAAATTTAATGTTACTAAACCCAAAAGCTGGACAATTAATAAACTGTCAACAATATAACCCTATATATAACAAAGTCCCTAAGCTTATAACTTTTACAGAAAACCTTCTACTATGTTACCCACATATACGTAAGGCCATAAGTTGCATTTAAAACTTTTTTCATAGGCACTTACAAATTAAACAAAAATAATAAAATGAAGCAGAATGACGTTATGGACGTTACAGCAAAATATCTGAGAGCACTAAGGCTTAAACAAAAAATATATCCGGTCAAGGGTTAAACAAAAACCAATATCAGTAAATCTATCTAATTAATCTTCAATGATCAAATTCAATATTTATAATTAAACCATATAAGATTATTACCAAATGATTAGCAATAAATCTTATACCTCCTACCACAGATTGATATACAACACTCGTACCCATGTATATGATTACAACTCATAAGTACCAACTGTCCCTATCAACTTGTTTAATAGTACAACCGTGTTAAAAGTAAGGCCATACATACCCCTAAGGTATACCATAATACTAAATGTTCTTTAGATAACCTTTAAAGCTTTAAAAGTGCACATGTGTATACTTATGTCCAAATTCCAGTCTTAGATTTTAGTGAAGGTACCGAGAAAATAAAGTGTTAATGACTGTTCACTCAGACAGAGAAGGTATTAAGTAACATCAAGCTATTCAAATGATTAGCAGGTGTTTTCAATTAAAATTTCAGTTCAAATCTAAGGCTAGACTATCGACATGATATTCTCCTAAGTCAATGTTATATCATTAAACTACAAAAATTTTCTTAAACTTAAGACTTAGCTGTGATTTTCCTGTTATTATGGAAGCAAGTGGTTGTGTCTTAGAAACGGTAGTCTAGCTGTCAGTCATCAGCAACTTGGGATTGTCACTTGAATCTCCAACATAAGGCATGGGATTAAATCCATTAACTCGAGCTGGAACTAGGCATAAGCAGCATTGGCCGGAACACAAAATCAAGTCGAAGAAATCAAAGGGGTAAAACCAGGATAGAAAAGAAAAGAACAGACGAAAAGAAAGAAGAAAGAACCTAAAAAAAACAACTCGTCTAAGCTTTATGCATGGTTACGTATGATACTTTACGAAACACAGAAATTACATCCCTTACATAAATTACCCAATAAGCATAAAAATTCTAGACAAAGTTTCCCCTTAAAAAAAAACAATCCATTTAAAGAAAACCCCATAAATTAACTACGCAATTATAACCCCAAAATCGAATACAATACGTTTTCAAAGTTAGATCAAAAATTCAAAGTAGCAATTTGATAAAACTGTGTGAAATAGTAAAATTCTTACCTTTTTCCACAAACTTAACGAGCCACTATCGCCCCTTATAAGACATTAACGAAGAAAAAGGGTTCCATACAAGTTTTCCACGTGGTATAATCCTTCTTTAAGAAGACATAAATTTCCCAAAAAATATACGGATAACGTGACATTTCACTCCGAAACAACGTACTACAATTAGCACAAACAAACGGGAAATTTACTTAGGCATTTGTTCAACAATCCCCAAAACAAGGGTTGAAAATTAACTTTTAGAACATTGCCTTCACGTGTGCTGTCTCCTTGGTGGTCAGCAGGAGAGAGAGAAAACTTCCCCAAAACTTATTTTTCACCGACAGCGTTTTCTGTCAAGGACGACCTTGGCAGTACCAAAACCCTTCTTGCTACAATTCTACCAACTCACACACAATCCATCACTGGCTCGCTGGCTGGCCTTTTGCCATCATTCCTAAGGGTTGGCTCTAAGACACCAGGAACTACCCAGATATTACTAACAAACAACGCACGTTCATCCCCGCAAAATATAATCCCGAAATCCAGATATAACCGGTTTCTGTCAGAACTTTCTAAAAGAAAGATTTAGGAATAACTCTTGAATTCGAGACCGCCTCTCACGGTACCAAGCAGCGTTGCTACTACGACATCTTGCCAGTCATTTTAGCCAAAAGAAAAAAGAAGAAAAGAAAACAACTTCACCTTAAACCCAGAGAAATAGAAGGGGGGAGAAAGCGCTTCGACCACTGCGCATCCAATTTTACGAGGACGGCATGTGAGCAGCCATGGTTGCTTCTACTTGTCAAATCAAAATTGACATTTGTTTTGTTTTCTTTGTTGTTCTCATGGAATAAAAAGGGTTGTCGTATAAACAAGACTTTTTCGTAAATGTTTTGTTTACTTTTTGGATTAGATTTGGCTTAGTATCTTTCGTTTTATTTTAGTTAAGTTTTCCATTTATAATGCTTTAATTTAGTTTAATGAACTATGTCTTGTTGCGTAAAAGGGTGTTCCAGAAGATATAGTACAGCAGAAGATATTTTCGTTTGTAAGTACCCCATTTTATATAGTGAAAATATTTTATTGGGTAAATAAAAACCTAGAAAAATTAAAGCCAAAATAGTTTAATTGTAATTTTATAAGATAACATACATTATAATAGTTTAGGTCTCTTGATTAGTCTTGATTTTTGCATACTTGCAGGCGCAACAAAATTTACATGTAATATTTTAATTTTAGATTTCCAAAAGAGGAAGTTTTGGTTAAAAAATGGTTGAGTATACTGCAAATGAACAATTGGTCAGCTAGCAGATACATTTGTTTAAAACAGTTCCTGGATAATGAACATATAGGACAAGGAAAAATTTTAGGACAAAATGTTATACCTTTGCTTTTTTTTGGATGGCATTTCCACCCAAGTACCCACCAATTATCACCAATTCCATGGCGAAACACCATACCAAAACTATTCAAGGGGAAAGAATAAAAAATAAGTTAACCAAGTTGATTCCATTTAATGGCCAATAAAACCTATTAATAAAAATATCTTGTTTTATTGTTAACCCAATAGTTTAAGCAAACTAACCTACCGGATTATAAGTGTAAGAATGTCACTTTTCTATTCCTCAGAGGGAGAGTGTGAACTTGCCCATGATTGTGTCTATTTTATGGTATCTTAGTATTGGCAATTGCCTAAATATAAACTAATTATGAAATAATTTGTTTAATTAGAATGTGTGTGTGATCTACAATATTTAAACATCAATAAAAATTATCTTAAATTATAAAATACAATAAGATTAGTTTAACAGGAAACAGAAATTTATGTTTGCAATTTTACAATATTAATTGTCAAAAAAGAGTATCATAAGAAAAAGATATGTGAATGGCAGCTGACCTGAGCATTGTTTAAAATGGTATAGGTAAACAAAACGAGTGGCATAAGTTAGGAGGTTAGTTAGTGTTTGTTCGTTGAGGTTAGTATCATCACAGTGCATATAAAATTTAATATA
>JAHBCN010026643.1:0-10591 GCA_019359885.1 Listronotus oregonensis | reverse complement strand
TATTTCTAAATAAGAAACACTTAATAAATAACTAAACGCATAAGGGGAAAAATAATTTTTAATAAAATATTATGGCTAACATCAAGCTTTCACAATTTATGCAAATATGGGAACAGCAAGAAAACTATCGATGAATTTAGTTATTGTAATCAACAACTTTTTTTTTAAGATATTAAAATTTTAAAACCCCTTCCCTCAGTACGGTCCTGACTAAAATTCTTAAACAGCCAATTAAATCTGAAAAAAAAATTTACTAATATGTGGGGATTTTCGATTGCCAACCAAAATGTTAGTTAAAACTATATAAACAATTTTTGTGGTGTTTTTAAGACGTTTGGTACAGTCCTACACCCCTTAATAACTTTTTAGCCAATAAATTATTAAAAAAATTATGTAGTTGCACTCGTTGTTAACTTGTTTACTTGCGTAACGTCATAAAATAGTCGACGCCATTACAGAGACGGGTTTTTAGCGCGAATTTTAAATTTAAACTTAAAAATATATTGAAAATACAGCAGATTCCAGAAATTTTAAATATATTGTTTTGTTAGGTTACCAAAGATAATTTAAAAACTTTTTTAAATTTAGTCAAATAGCCTATAGTGTAGTTAATTTCTCAACTAACTTTGTAGAGATTTCACCTACGACATCTTGTGACCGGTTCGATCTATATCAGATCTCATCAGACAAGCTAGTCGAAGGTCACCACAAACACTTATTTTAAAGATTTTAACATTATCTTTCTTTTTTTATAAAGGAGTGCCTCAGAAAAAAGTTAAAAAAAAAACAAATTAAAAATCGATTTTTTTTTTTATTTATTTTGCAATATTTTGTTTAACTTAAGAAGATGCCCATTTTAGAATTTTTATAATGATGACTTATTTACCCTATCAGAAACGCAAGCCTAAATTTATAAGCCCTTTGTAATTTTCTTATATTTAGGCACTCAAAAGCTCTAATCAATCATAAAATTGCTCTTACGAATTTGTTTTTTCCCCACTTTATTTGCCTAAACTCAATAGCCTAAGTTGTACCTATACGAAACCAAAGAATATAAACCTCAATAAGAAGCGACATTATTCGAAGTCCCAAAATTTTTAGGAGGGCTAACGTTTAACTTCGCTGCCGGCAGCTTTTAGTCGGGATTACATGTTTCGTTTAGTGCTTTGTTGAGTTTTATGTGCTGTTTCATTCGTTTCGTTTAGTTTTGTGGATATCTTTAAAAAAAGCACTAAATGTGCATAGTAATTGTAATACTTGTAAAAATTATAGATCACAATGCGAATCTTGAGATGTGAATTCTTTGTTAATATACAGTGTGGATCAGCCAAATGGAATAAATTCAATATTAAATAAATGGGGGCTTATTCGAAAACATGCTTGGACATGTCGATTGGTATTTTTAATTGCGCATTTTTTTTAACTAAAACTGTTTATACAGGGTGTGTCATGTGACGGTAGCCAGTATGAACTTTCTTAATTTAAATGCAACACTCTGTATATTATTCAATTTTTGGTTTTTTCAAAGCATTCTAGACATATTTTATGTACAATGTCCTTTACCCTATCTTCAACTGTTTCGTAAATATTAAGCGTTTTCAGATTTACTGCATCTATTGCCTTTGCATCTTTGCCACTTCGGAGGTTTTTGTGCATATACCTACTAGAGGCATCCGTGCCGCTCGGCTGTGGACAGCGTGCGGAGTAACAAGAATAGCTGTATAACATTTCTCTCGCGCCTTTTGCTGATTAATTGGCGGAAGGTGTATACACCGCCAACAAATTAAGAGAGAGGGAGAGAGGTTATACACCTATTCTTGCTTCTCTCTCGCACGCTTGTTCCCAAGGCTGCCTCTAGTAGGTATATGCACAAAAAGTAACTTTCAAGAAAGTGGCAAGCATGCAAGCACAATACATCTGAAAGCACCTAATATTTCCAAAATAGTTAAAAATAGGTATAGAACATTGTACATGCAATATATATGAAGAATCCAAAAATTGACTAATATACAGGGCGTTGCAATTAAATTAGGAAAGTTAGTTTTGGGCCCCTATTAAATGACACCCCGTATAAAAAGTATTTACTGAAAAAAATGCGCAACCAAAAATACCGATACACGTGTCCGAGTGTTTTTTCGAACACGCCCCCGTTTATTAATTATTGAATTTATTCCATTTGGCTGATACACTATATGGATTTTTTTCGCGACTTACCGTTTTTAACTATTGGTTGATAGCAGTTCTTTCCCCCACCATTCTAACCGTGTTTAACCCGCCTATCCTCGCAAAAACGAAACGGTTTACGTATGTCAACTTACAAACTAATCGTTTAATACACTCGTAAGTTTAAATTTAAAGGTCTTTGGAGAGTTAAGAAATAAGTCGAAAAGATATAATATATAAACCAAATTTTTCATTTAATAAGATATTAGCTGTTTCCAAGTCAACTATATCAAATAATTTTTTTCTTTATGATTTAAATATAATGCAACTAATTCATCCATTTGGAAATGAACTAATAATCCAAAAAATCTGCAATCCAAATAGTTGTTAAACCATAGCAAAAAAAACATTACAAGAACCAAAACAATAGAAAAGCCGCGAATCCTCCATTATTTTAAATTTAAACTTGACATAACCATTATTAACGCTCCTCCTGACCAGTGGCGATAGCGGTAGATACTGGGTACAAAGTAATGACGTAGATACCGACGTCAGAAGACATTCCCCTACGTTACCGTTTCTCGCGAAAATAAACCGGTATGTTAACTGTCCTAACCAACGAATTCTTGGATAGAAATAAAGTAAACAAACCTTGTTTGGCATTAATATGTTCAGGGGGGCAAGGAGGGATAGTTCTTGTAAAACACGGCACAACAACACACTAAATAACATCACTCCGGAAATAATAACTTTTTTAATGTTTATGGCATTGACCCATAAATTGCATCTTTATAAATCGATGATTCTTTATTGTTAAAAATTAATTTTAAAGCCGGAAAACTATTTTTGTTTATTATCTGAAGTGACAGACAGACATGACATTTACTTTAGATGCCCAATTCGATTGCTGTTGATCAAGTCAGTTTACAAAACGTGTTATTAAATAATACAACCTACTAGAAAGAGATAAAATGATATTGGAGTGCCGTACACCACCTGATTTACTATCATTTTTTATTAAACGAATGCTTGGAACTGTCATATTAATAAATGTTTATATTTAAATCGATGTTGCCTATATTAACACAAAAACCAATATTTTTGAATAATTTTATTACATTTTCAAGGTAATTTCCTGATTTTGGTTTTTAAGATCTGGCAATTTGTTTACGTTTTTCCAAAACAAAAACAAACAGATCACTATACCAAACATCCTGCCTACAAACTGGCGTTGCGTTAATTCTAGTCCTTGAGTTCGTTGGTCCTAACAATGTTCAACGCGGTATGTTGCCATTTAATCCCCTGTAAACATCGCTTTGCCCAAAACTAATTTTTCTCAAAAATAATCTTATCTTTTTTGAGAATAACCAACCCTAAAAAGACTGCAAAAAACTCCTTGAAAGGGACGATTTTCCAGGACTGCAATGTATAATAGTTATACATATAATTTTTTTTCCCGTGTAAAACTGAATTATATTTCTCTCAGTGTACCCCCAAGCTGTTTAAGTGTCATTTCGTCTACACGTGACGTCAGAAATTTGTTTCCCATATAGCCAATGCTATTGGGAACTTTATGTAGCTTCTTATTGAGCTTTATATTCTTTGACGAAACTTTTTCCACATCTTTTACCTTTGCCTGTCGCTTGTTTTAAAATTACGAAAGCGTAGGTTTGCAGTGATCATTTAATTTTACGCTAACCCATTCAGCAAGATTAATGATTAATAATGATTATAGCCTGTCTAATTATTGTATTTATAAAATACCCATAGCAGATGTATAGTGTAGTTTTTACAGTTTTGAAATTACTTAATAAATAAATAAATAAATAAAATTAAACATATAAATACTTACAACAATCTTAATTGATTACAACAAGCTATAAAGATGTTTGACTACGTAAAATAATATCTTATTAAAAAAAAATGAAAAAAGATTTTATAAATCCAAAAATTATTATTTTTATTTTTTACAAATAATTTGTCTTTACACGTAAAATATGAATCAAATCACTAGAAATTGCTTAACTTAAATTGATGCATTATATTGACGAGAAACTTGAAAAATACCCATTTTTTTTATTTTCAAAATAAAAATTCTTGGATTTCTTTTAAAAGATTCGTAAATTGACCGTAAAATAAAACAAAATAAAAACAAAAACATAACAATATCTTTATTTTTCGATTTTTTATGGTCAAAAGTAGGTGTAGCCACACGAATGCACAATTACTATTAATTATTTGGTGGTTCCCAGCAATTACTTGCGCAGTTTTGACTTACCAAAACCAAAATTTTAAATCAGGAAACAAGCTTTAATTTGTAAGAGTTGATTTTGTGATGCCCCCTAGCATCAATAACTTAAAAATATAAGTTTCTTGCATTAAAGTATTTAGCAGAATTTAGAAATGTCAAAATTTCGATGTTAGTACATTTATAATCAATAAAACCGGATATTCAGATATTAAGACTAAATTAATTTTATTTATAATCTGTGGTCACATTAAGTTTAACACCAAAAACAAGATGAATATGCTTATTATACGATTTTATAATTTATGAATTAAAGTAAAACATACATCAGTGATCTTCACAGAAATAAATTAAGGAATTTGGAGATAAAATTTAGGATGTTGCCGTTCAAGATTCAGCTACTGTTTTCGGATCGTTTTGTTACGTGGATATGTTATAACATTAAGGAACCGCACACCACTAATGCGCTTTAGAAATCATTGTTTAAATAAAATACAATATATTTTTATTTCTGTTTCGCACCAAATGTTTACTATCTGTGAGCGTTTTGGCAAGAGCTTAAATCTCAATATTAAAATCGTATTAATTACTTCTTGCTGGGTTTCCTTGCGCGAAAACAAAGTTTCTAGAGAATGGGACTCCTTCGGTCCAGGTCCCGGAGTGCGTAATTACATAATATACTATTACTCAGAGCACCGGCGATAGATGTTGCTCTGAGTCGCAGTATAGATTGTAGTGACGAACACGCGCGAATTTTCACTTCATAATATACTGCAGCCCAGAGCGGCGGATAAAAATATTATATAAAATGCTGCAAAGCATGTTGAATTACTATGAAAATGTGTTGAAATTCTTTGGATGGGTACTTACAAAGGTATTTAAATGGGGTTTTTATTGCCTGCATAAAATCCTCAGACAGATTTGTTTTGTTTAATGTCCTGAACTATTATAAATTATTGTATTGATACAATACCTGCTTTAACCTTACTTCCTTATAACTTTATAATAACAAAAAGTATAAGCATAATAACGTTTTGACAGATAAGTACTACATCACGAGGGAGTTATTTCAGAGGTACGTAGAGGGAAGTATTGTCAGAGTTCTCAAATGTAGGTTGTATCACAGTTGTATATTTTAAATTCTTAGAATTACAGTGGAAATTAAACCAGTTTATTTAGTATTTAATTTTTTTAATTATTACAAAAAATACACTTTTTTTAAATACGTGATGAAAATAAACTCATATAAATAAAACAACATTAAGCTTAAAAAAACGGGCATAGTTGATATAAAATAAAATTATGAAGATAAAACAGAATAAAATAAAATACCTATACATTAGTGAGATTTAGCACTACGTCTATTAACAAGGACCGCTTTACTTAAGGATCTTGAGGCTCTGCGTTTTCTATTAAGATTTTCATTTTTGGCGGGCCTTCCAGCCTGAATCCTTTTGGAACCAGACGTAAATGTTAATTTTTTTTCCACACCGAATACTTTTTATATTAGCAAATGCATGTAATAGTTCTGTAGGAGTTTTAATTTCTTCAAGACATTTATTTAGTAGAACGATAATGTTTGTTGAGTCTGGTGATATGTTATTTTTAACCATTTCAATAATATTTGAAAAATTTTGGCTAAGTGCTTCTACCGCTTCATTTTTTTTAGTTGTAAGGTTTTCAGCTACTGCAAGAGGAGAAGTAGTTGAATTGCTAACATATGTCATTTCTTAAGAAAAAAAACCATTAAAAAGTGCTTCACAGTTAGATGGTTTTTTGGTGCTCTCATTAATAGACGTATCCATCATGTCATAAAAAAACATTTAATCAATATTATCCCCCATCGCTAATTTGGCCCAATTTTTTCTATCATTAGCGGATAATAGAGGACTGCATATTATAGTCTGAAGATTAAAATTCTCCTCTACGGCACACATATGCTTACAGAAGCGCCCTCCTTGTCCAGCAATACAATTACACATTTCGATATCCTTATCTACCGTATAAAGTAATTTATCATCACTTTCTAAGGTACCTAACTAAGTATTAACATTCAGATATTTTATTGACCACAATGTTTTTTGCGTTTGATTTTTATTTTAGTTATGATATCGATGGACGTAAACCTTTTTAACCGCCGCTCTGGGCCGTAATATATTATGAAGCGAAAATTTGCGCGTATTGGTCACTACAATCTATACTGCGATTCAGAGCAACCTCTGTCGCCGTTGCTCTGAGTAATAGTATAGTATGTAATTACGCGGGCGGGACCGACAAGTTTCTGTCCCGCAGCAGCCCTGGCCAGTAAGACAGCGATATGATTACCTTTAGATATGTCATTCCCCTTAATCCAGGTTAAGTTTATCACATTTTTTAGGAGATGTTAGTCAAGGCATGGTAACTTGTTAGTACAAGTCCTGAAATAATGCGTGGTCTTTTCAGGGCTAGTAGTGCTTGTCTACTGTCTGTATAAATACAGATCGTATTGTTGGTGATATTGCGGCTTTTAATTTCGTGAGCCGCCATGTTTATTGCCGCCAGTAAAAATTGAAGCACGCTGGGTTCGGCATCCATTTTTCCGATTTATAGTTAGTGAGTATATGCCACAGCTTGTGCCCACCTTGGTCATTGAGCCGACAGTGTAACGATTAATGGTTCCTTTAGACTCGCCCTTTTTGGTTAGTTCTTTGGTTTTTTGGGTGCTTTTTCTGTTTTCTATTTTAGGTGATGTCTGTTCGTAGGGGACAATGGTACTAAGCACTATCAGTCGCTATCACCGGGACTAGGACCGAAGTGTGCCCATTCTCCAGAAAGTTTTTAGGCGAGTAAACTCAACAACACATTATTAAAACATAAATTCATAGCAAAACTATATATTTATTTTCCTTACAATTCATTATTTTTTGCAAATTTAATATATTTTTTTAAAATAGCAGATACTTCCGAATATTATAATAGAAGTTTAAAAGAAAAATTATCTGGCTTTTTTCCAGAATAAAAATATTATGTATTATTTTTTTTAAAATTATAATTTTTTATATATTATTATGAAGAGCTCTTGGAAAAATAGTAACAAAAAAAAAAAAAAGAAATAAAAATATTTAACTCTTTATAAAATGAATTTGTTTTTAAGTACTATAATAAAATTGTTATTATTATAATATTATATAAAAAAATATAAATTAAACTTACTTGAAAACATTGGCAACCCGTTATAAGATATATATGTAATTTCAAATTTACTGGTTATCATCGGATGAGTGTTTCACATAAGTTATTTTATCATATTACTCCAAACAAAATAAAAACAACAAAAATTGTATATTTCTCACTGACATCGATTTTAAACATAACTTTTTTTAAAAATTATTTACTGGTAAAGTGCACGTGTAAAAAAAATATTTAAAAAAGAAAGAATAGTAAATAAAACTTTTAGACATATATAGTATGTCCACGGAAAAGGTGTTGAATGGAAAAAACTCCTTTATTATAAATTTTATGGAAAAAAAGCAACTTTGATAAATTGCTACTTCTTAGAGTAAGTTTGCGATAAAAACATTTAACATATTTTATACGCGGTGTTTAGAAAATTTAAAAACTTTAAATGGTATAAGAGTAAAAGCATTTATTTAAAAGTATAAAAAGTTAAGGAAAAGTTTTTAAAAGTAAAGGTAGTTCTAATAACAATTTCAAAAAATGGCCTAGTTTTAAAAAGTGATTAAATTTATTTTAATATTAACAATTAAATAAACAACTTTTTTGTAAACCCGTAGGCGTTGATATTGAATTGTTTTTGTATTTATTGCGTAATATTTTAACGAAATTTAACTTTGTAAAAATATAAGTTAGTGATATTAAAAAAATTTTCACAAATAAATAAAAAATGGGGAATTTTTTTGAAAATTTATTAGGATATTTTATTTAAACAATTTTTTCCCAGTAACTCATTTCGGGTATCTTTAATGTTTTTTTTCGAACCTGTATAAATATGTTAAATGTTTTATAATCTTATCCTAAAAAAATTAAAATTTTTTATAAGAGAGCTTTTTTCATAAAATTAAAAAGAAAGTTTCTTTATTAACAATTTGCCATGAAAATACCGTAATTACATTTTTTAAATTTATTTTTTTTCTGAAAATATCTATTAAAAGAAAATTTATTTGGCTTTTTCTTCAGAATAAGTATTTATATATTATTTTAAAAATTTATTTCTATTTTATTATTTAAACTAACTTTTTTTAAAAATTATTTACTGGTAAAGGTGCACGTTTAAAAAAAAATATTAAAAGAAAAAGAATAGTAAATAAAACTTTTAGCCATATACACATATACAGTATGTCCACGGAAAAGGTGTTGAATGGAAAAAACTCCTTTATTTTTAATTTTATGGACAAAAGCTATTTAATAAATTGCTACTTCTTAGAGTAAGATTGGGATAGAAACATTTAACATATTTTATAGGGGTTTTTAAAAATTTAAAAAAACTTTAAATGGAAAAAAGAGAAAAGAGCTTTTTTTTAAAAGAAGATATGGAAATAAGTTAAGGAAAAGTTGTTTAAAAGAAAAGGGGGTGGGTATTTTAAAAACCAATTTTCAAAAAAATTTTGGCCCCAAATTAGTTTTTTTTTAAGGAAAATTTTTTTAAAAAAAAAATTAAATTTAAAAAACTCATTTTTGTACTAGTAGGCGTTGATATTGACAAGCTTTATTGACACTTCGTTTTTATAATTTATTAGCCGTAGTATTGTCAGCTTGAAATGTTAACTTTACAGCAAAAAAATTGTTTAAATTTATATTAAAAAAAATTTAATCACAAATAAATTAAAGTAGGGCCTTTTTTTTTAAAATTTTTAAAAATCCCTTTTCTTTTAAAAATTTTTAGTAACTCATTTAATTTTTCTTTTCGGGGTTTTTGTTTTCTGAACACTTTTATTAAATAAAGTTAAATTTTTCTATTCCCAATCTTACTCCAAAAAAAATAGAATTTTTTTTTAAAAGGTAACTTTTTTCCCAAAAAAAAAATTTTTAAAAATTCCCCGAAGTTTTTTTTCTTTTTTAACAACCCCTTTCCTGGACATACTGAATACGTTTTTTAAAGTTTATTTTGTTTTCTGAAAATATCTATTTAAAAAAAAAATTATTTGGCTTTTCTTCAGAATGAAGATATTTATATATTATTTTAAAAATATTTCCTTTTTATAAAATTTTTTATAGAAAACTGGTCTGCTCTAAATTATTTTTTTAAAAAAAAAAAAATTTTGAAAAAAAACCAAATTTTTTTTTCTTTTTTAAAAGAAAATCTCAGAAAACAAAATAAACTATAAAAAAATGGAAAAAAAATCTAAATTAGTCATTATGCCTATTGAAACTAAACCTGCTTCTTTGTGTACTATAATTGCCCAGTATATTTCTTATTTAAAAAACATGCATATACGCTGTTTTTGTCCCAATTAGAATTTAAAATGTTGCATGGCATAACAAGTGTATAATATACCAGAAATATAAATCAACACATATAAAAATAATTGAAATATTATAAGTTAATTAATAGTATGCGTTACATATTTTTGTTGAAATTTTAACGATATGCAAGGTTTCATAACACATTCTATACAAAAGTATTTTTATTGGTTTTTTAGGCTAAAAAAAATGTTTTGAATAATTTATTATGTTTTACATTCACTATTTAATATTGAAAGAAATGTATTTAATGGGCTTTGAATTAAGAATTGCATAGGCGCATAATAATCCAAAATTTTTAAAACTTTTGTATGTATGTATAGGGATCGCCAGAGATGAAGGTTTCAAAAAAGATGAATAGGAGGAAGATGGTTTTATTTTTACTTGTTAAGGTGGTTTTCCCCGCCCCCCAAAACGTGGACGAAATTATCCCAAAAAAACCCCCCCAACAAACTTTTAATTTTTTTGTCTTGCCCCCCCTTTTTTCTAACAAAAAAATTTTTTTTAACGGGCCCAGACTAGTTCCAACCCAATTACTAATTTTTTTTTTTAAAATTTTTTAATTCTTTATGCGTATTTTTAAAAAAACCCCATTTTGGCTGTTTCAAATAAGGGTCAAAAAAGCCTTTTTTCCCGTTAAAAAGGGGTTTTCCCAAATTGAAAATATTTTTTTATAAAACACATGAGTCTTTCCTTTTTTAATAAAAATATTACCTTTTT